>VNJS01009977.1:0-17421 GCA_008042575.1 Drosophila watanabei | reverse complement strand
AGGAGCACACGATTCGTGCCTCATATGTCCAACTATTCGCGTGTAATCTGCAGTCCCCTTCAGTCCAGTCCACTCTGCAAATATCACACGACCAAGGTGAGATTCAGCAACTGCAGAAGAATCAGCCAAGATTGTTCTTTTGCACTGAGAGAAATGGGGTTTTGCTTAAATTTTGTATGTAAATTTAACAAGCTAGCAGAAAACTAGGATTTTTTTTATGGAAAAATAGAGGTACTTTTATGATCTTTATGAGATATTTTAATATAAAAATCGCACTTTTATAAAGTTTCAAGAACTAACTTTGAACTAACATTTTAAGAAATATTTCTGAAAATTTGTATTTTAAAGAATTTTGTAATATTATTTTTTTTATGGAGAAAAGGAGGTACTTTGATCGGTTTTATGATCTTTATGAAATCTTTTAAGAAACTAATATAAAAATTGCTCTCTTTTCAAGATTTTAGAACTAATTTTGAACTAAGTTTTCAAGAAATATTTCTGAAATTTGTATTTTAAAGAATTTTCTAGTTTTTTTTTATAGAGAAAGAAAGGTACTTTGATCGATATAATGATTTTTACGAGATCTTTTGAGAAACTAATATAAAAATTGTTCTCATAAAAAGATTTTAGAACTAATTTTGAAATAGCTTTTCAAAAAATATTTCAAAGAATTTTCTAAAGAAAAAATCTTCTAGAAAAATGAAAAAGATTTAATATTTTAACCATTTTAAAAGAAGTTTTTAAAAACTTAAACAATTTAGGATATTCTAAAAAGATCTTGAAATTTTTAAAAACTTTGAAATTATTTGCATTTTAATATTTTTTAAAAACATTTCTTCTTTTAGACTTCATCTCTACTTTTAAAATTCTTTAAATATTTTTCTCACAGTGCAATCTTTGTGATTCTTTGCCTCCCCGTACACCCATCATCTCCATCTCTTTCTCGCCCGCTGGGACTGCATATTTTAGCAAAAGGTTCCCACGCAGGTCGCTCGCCAGTCCCCCGTCCCCCGCCCCTCTCTCGGCCCTGTCTGAACCTTTTGTTTACTTTTGCTTTTTTTCTTCTTTTTTGGTTTTTTTTTTTCTCTTCTTTCCCTCAATGTCTTTCTTATTTGATTTTCGGTCTTCTGGTGGTGCAGCGTAGAGCCTGGGCTCTCCTGCAGAATTCAGCGGCGGCTTGATTTCTGCTTTGTAGTTTTCTCACAGCAGGATCACTCCTTGGACAAAACGGGTTTCGTTCGCATCTCCGGCGATTTCTGCGTAATTCCCCGACTTGTTAACACTTTTTGGTCTCCTCCGCTGACTGACTCCTCATCGGCGCTCTCGTGTAATGATCATCAATAAAATTTAATACTCAATTAGAGCCCCGGCTTTTTTACAGTCCCTCTCTATATGTCGTAGGAGTTGTCGGTTTTTTTTTATTTGTATATCCTTTTTGTTGTTTTGCCGCCCCACTGGACACTTGTGTTTCAAGGGTTTTTTTTTTATGGTCTGACATAATTTATAGGAAAAGTGTACTGAGATATGGATCGGAGGACTAGTTTCTAAATATAAGAGGGGGCGGAACGGGCCTTGCTTTCTTTTGGTTTATTTAAAAGGATAATATACTTACGTCTTTCTTCATGGCCTCCAGGATCAGGGACTTGAGTTCGTTGAGGCAGTGATTAATGCGAGCCCGGCGACGTTTCTCCATTATGGGTTTGTTGGTCTACAAAAAGGATAGAGAATGGGGTTTAGTAATTAGTTAATTTTTCTAAATGTTTCTTAATTTTGTGATTTATTTTGGGGGAGAAATTTATTGATTTATGGTTATAAATATTTAAAACAAGGTATTTTTGTTAAGAAAATATATTAGATAAAGTAATATTGAAGGAAAACTTTACGGAAAACTACTAAATTGGAATGAAGACGAAACCTTTAAAAATGGTTTTAAATATTATAGTTTCAGAGTAAATTATAAGTCTTATTTTTGGGGCATTTTTTATATAACAATATAATAATATTAATATTCATAATATTTAATTATTCTTCAGTCCGTTTTTCATTATTCCCACGAAGCAATTTTTAAGGAACTATGAAACTTATTCAGCATTCTAATATAACAATTTTTCATTTATACTTTTATGATCAAAGGAACTATTAACCTTATTCAGCATTCCAATATAACTATTTTTAATTTATACTTTCAAGATAAAATTACAACAAATAAAATTTTGTTCAATTTTGAGACTCTTTTCTAAGTGAATTTTATATTTAATTTTCTTAAAGAACCCCATATCATACTCCCTCAAATACCAATCCTTAACTCACCTTTCTCTGCTCCGCCTTGGACAATCCATTGGGATTGACCTGGCGTCCGTTGCTGCCATAGCTATCGCTATAGCCATTGGAGCAATCGAAATCATCGTCCGAATTAAGATCGTGTTTGTAATCCATTTTGTGTAACGATTTTAATTTTTATATATCCAAATCGGTGAAGTATTAATCCAAATTTAGCAGCTGATATTAGTTCAGCAAAGGTTTTCTTTTTGTTTTAATTTTTTTCACAACACAAATAGTTATAACTTTGGTGCAAGTACGAAATAGTTTTAACAATTATTGCACGTACTTTTCATTCAACAAAAACTTAACAAACGTTTCGCGTTTCAGTTCGTTATCAGAATAATATTTTTAGTTTGGTTTTAAGTGTTCATTCGAGGAAGATAGAGAGCGGCTGACGACCGCGCTCACGGGATGCCAAAAGGATACTGATCCTCGGAGCGAGGCGGCACTCACTAAAAACGAATCGCGACGAAGGCGAAACGAGTCCCCGAGTGGAAACGAAGACGCAGCGCGGCGCGGCGCTCGTTTACCTGGCGATGACGCGGGCAGAGGCAGAGGCAGCGGCAGAGCGACAGAGACAGAGGCAGGTAGGCAGCTCAACGATCGCCGTCTGCAGACTGAGAGCATTCAGGGAAGCAGAGGAATTTTACTCAAAGCGAAGAGTGAGTGGAAATGGGTGAGTGGGAATGAGTGTAAATGATTGAGTGAGTAGTTTTCATTTGCGCGATAGGGTGAGCGAGTGAGCAGGCAGGGTTGTCGAGTCAACAAATTGCGAAGGTATCCCAAAGGGATTATGGTAACTCGGAGCTTAGCTAAGTAAACGAACATAAACCCGACTACTGGACTCTAGAAATAACACAACATTCGGTTAAGCCAAGTCATTAGGACAACTTTTACAAGGATTTATCTTTAAAATATGGTTTCTTAAGAGTGAAATCAATTTTGAGAACCAAATGCTCTTCCTACAAATATTTAAAATAATTAAAAAATATGGCTTTTTAAGAGTAAAATCGATTTAGAGAACAAAGTACTCATCCTAAAAATATTATAAATAATTCATACAAAATTAGAAGGTTTTTTTTAAGGAAATTGAAATAAACATAATTTAATAATCTTTATAAAGATTTTGGAATTTATTCATAGAGATTATAGTGCAAGGAACCCTAGAAAAATATATTTTTATCTCCATTTAAACTCTAAAGTTCTGTCAGAGAAAAAAACCCATTTAACTATAAACTCTCTAACTTAACATCCAAATACTATCCCATCTAAAACCTATCCCTAATCAAAAATTATCCTTATAAATCGAAGTATAACTTCAAAACCCTTAACGACAGCTGCTTGATACAATCTCTACAAGTCCGGCTGCTTGTTTTGGGTGTCTGATGGCATTTGAGTCCTTAAGATCTCACCCTGGGCGCAAGGAGCAAACTTGATCAATGCCCGTCCAATGATTTGCAATTCATTAAGGAGAACTTCTTGGCAATTGTGCGACGCAGCTGCCGCAACCCCCGTGTGGCAGCCCAACCCCCTGGCAAGGATGAAAAATATATATTCAGCAATATTCAGGATCAGAGAGTCTTAATTTTTTTTTGCCTGGCCATCTTAAAGGGGGTTGCTTGGGATCGCGCGATCGAAATTTTTGGGACTTTGGGAATCAGACCTGGTTGTCAGGGTCGTGGGTCAATCATTACCTAGAGCTTACCTGACTCCGGCCAGAGTTTTTCTATATTACGAACAGATTTTCCTTCTTCAGGCAAATTTATTACTTTACGATGTTGGCAGGATTAAGGCCAAAGGAGTTGTCAATAACCATGGTCGCGGGCCATGCGCCAGCTGCCAGCTGGCCCATCTACCTAAAAGTTATATATATTCCTATATATTTGGGGAGTAACCTCAAAGATGGCCTGGCAACTCTGGTTGTGCAAAGCTCCCCGATCGCAGCTGACATTACGTTATATGTCGAGCGTAAATCCCGCGTTGGGCAATAATCTGCGCGATCATCCATCAACCGCGATCACTGATCATGTCAGCTTTCGTAAATTGAATAAATGCTGTCCAGCTAAACCAAAGGGGTTGAATTCTGGACTGATTTGAGTATATAGCATTGCATGAGGGTCATTCTGGGTGATGCTGTAAAAGAATCAATATGGTTTTTATATAATATTAAGGGAAATTGAGCTAAATTAAGGCAAAGTTATAGATGTGAAAAGATTGATTGAATATAAATTGATGTGAATTAAATATAGAAGATTTTACCTCTCTTTCTACATTTCTGTACTTAAAAAATTAAGATACTAATATATAATTTTAAGGGAAATTAAACTTAATTAAAGAGAAATAATAAATTCTGGAAAATCAAGGTTGAATATGAATTGCTATGAATTAAATGTAGAAGATTGTACCTCTCTTTCTGCATTTCTGTACTTAATTCAATTAATAAGATGCAAAACTCTACCTAATTGTATGATAACTTTAATTAATCATACATGATCCATGAGTATTTTTGTTTCAAGCTTCAAAACCACCTACCAAGTTTATTATCAGTCTGAAAAAGACACAAGTAACAGCTAATAAAGAACGGAAACCCCTCTTAATGATCCTTACATTTCAGCTCCAATACCGCAAATTTGGCAAACATTTTCCCACGAAAACCCCAAAAAAAAAAACACGATGAGCTGGCATAACTGAAGATTGCTGGAAGAAAGCCTGAGACGGAGACAGAGACAGAGCCAAGAGCAGCAACCTCAGGCTTGTCAGACATATGTGGATCAATCGTCTGGCGAAACGTGCAGACGGCTGCTTCTGCTTCTGCAGAAGAGAATTGAAACTCTATAACGAAGAAACCGGGCAGAAATCAAAGTTCAATATCAGCCCCAAAACTCTGTAGCTTCAGTGGCTTCTCTTGCTGGAAAGACGAAGGGATCGGATCAAGGTAAACGTCATTTAGTGTGGCACGATCGGCTGACGATCGGTAGCCGGTCTGCCGGCTTGGGTCTGCATCTAAAAGGCAGAGGATCCTCCCTTTTGGGGCTTCCTTGGTTGGTGCGTTGGGAACAACGCACGATTTACACATTAAAACACTTTAATTTTTATTGTGCAGCCGGTCGGTCTTGGGAGCTTCGATCCAATGACGATCTACTTCCATTTTTTTTTGTTAATCAATTCTGGATTCTGAGGAGTGAACGGACGGGGGACCTTTCTCAACCTCAAATTAGTGACTTTGGGCGTGTGTGTATTTTTAGCTGTGGGAACTGCAGTTATGACTTGGGGTGTGCTGGCACTGGGCACCCTCTCCCCCATTTATAATCCATATCCTATGAGGAAAATAATGAGCATGAAAAATATGAAACGGTGGCAAATGTGTGAACTGATCCAAACGGAACTAAACCCAAGTGGATTTCCATGGAGGACACCTCCTCCTTAGCCAAGATATATGTTGATTTAAATGAATTCCTTGTTGATTTTTATGGCGCTTAGTTAGCGAGGGGGGAAACTGAGTAAAGTGTGCGGTCTGCGGGGCATTAGAAGTCGTGACGGGCCGCCCAACTATATACTTTTTTTTTCTCTCTCCTCCTGTGTGAGATTTTATTTTTATGAATTTGATAAATGGCCGGCAGGGAGTTGGGCTAATAACTGGAAAGTTCTTTTTGACAGGCTCCCAAAAAGGGGAAATCAAATATATATTCCATAAAAAATAAAGAGCTGAAGGGTACTATAAGTTATGACCTCAGAAAAAGGGAAATGACACGCTTTTTGGGGACTCAATTGGTTTGATGCTTTTTTGGGTTTTACTTCTTGAAATATGGAAACCAAAAAATAATTTTCAATTCAATATAATAGCTCAAAATTTAATGAAACCAAAAACTCCCTCCTTGGAATCATTGATCCCATAGATTGATGACCCCGAAACATCTGATGTAACGGTCAGTTAGAAGATCAGCTGCTCCTTGAGCCAACATTTTTTGGCACTAAACTGTCCTTTGGCACGAGTGCCAAAGATTGTTACAGCTGCCACATCCCCATCCACATATCCTATCATCTTCGGGCTGCATCCCCCGTCATTCCCTTTTTTTGGGCCAACAGGCAACAATGCCTTACGGCCAGGACAATGGACGGCGCTTGGAAAACTGACTTTCTAGGGGACGTGCGGGGTTTTTCATCGGCTTCTTGGCGAGGATTCTCTAATTGCTGGCAAACATCTTACATAATATCCAAGGAGAAGATGCGACTCGGCATGAATCTAGGATGGAGCGTGCCCGATGCGAAACAGCTGCCGAGGATCACTTCGAGCTATGAGGACGAGGACGATGAGGAAGGGTTGCGGGCAGATTAGGCGGGATTTGTTTGTTGTAAAGATTTGCGGTTGTAGTTACGGCTGGTAATGAATTTTCAACCCCAGCATCTGTCATAAAAAATTGGTATCTTAGGTACTGAGAGGATAAGGAAATTTTGGTTTATTTTGGGAATTTTTGGCTTTGTAATTGAACTTTGAAAAGTAAAGTGATAAGTTTAACATTATTACCATTACGAATATTTTTTTAACATAAAGAATTCTTTAATAATAATATTATAAAAATATTTTAAAAAGTAATAGAATATAGATACATCTTAAAACCAAATACAAATATGTAAAAATCTACAAAGAAATGGAGTCCTGTTGATTGGAGATGATTTATAATCTTACACAGAAAAAACAAACCGACCCAAGAACGTGTGTTCTTGATTTTGTTTCCATTTAACTCAGTGAGAGAGAGGGAGATAGACTGATATTTTGATTGTAACAAAAATCTATATCTGTCTTCCTCTCTCTCACTGAGGCAAATGGAAACGAAATCAAGAACACACGTTCTTGGGTCGGGTTTTTTTTTCTGTGTACTGTTAATATTGGAGAAATTCCAGTTCACTCAATTTTTGTAGACTTTTAATTACCTTTGTTTGGTTTTAAAAATCTACGATTTGTTATCTTTAATAATATAGGCAAAGTTCAGAGATCTATAATTTTTATAATACTACTTAAAATTTACATATTTAAAAATAAAAGATTTTCCAAGAACAAAAATAATAAATAGTCCTAATAGTTTTCGTATACAAATCAATAAATACATTTATTTTTTGGGTTCAATTCTTTCAATGTCGTTTTTTGGAAAGTAGTACTTAAAATTGATTTGGTATTGTTTGTACAAGCTGTTCTATTGGTTACCAATTTAAATGCGATCAAATTCCCTTTTGGAAACCGAACAGAAACATGATTGTTTGTGAATTGGATATATTCAAATCAATTAAAGCCAATTCGGACTGACTTACAGCTCAACACAGGGGAGTTGGAGTTAAAGAACTTTCCTATCCAGTTCTCAACACCAATCCCTACTTCTCCCCCGACGACAACAACTGTAAATCTTCCAATAAGTACAGTCATACCTTTCCTCTAGGGGGAGAAAACTCGAGCCACCGCGAGTCATATCAATTCATAAATGCATAATAATTTCGACAGGAGGACAGGAGGGACAGGGGACAGGGGCTAAAATTAAAACAGAAGTCGCAGCACACATCGCCCGAATAATGTGAGAAAAAAACTTTCTCACGATCACCTTTTGATGTCGCACAGACGGCGTTTAGTGGAAATCCACGTGCAAAAGGGGGAAGTTCGGTCGCTCGCTCGCTAGATCGCTGACACGGAAGGAAGGAAGGAAGCAAGGAACCCACCACCATAAGCCGCCGCCACCACCACCACCAGCACATCACCTCCAGGAAGCAGGCGGAGTAGGACGCAGGACTCTTCGCCTGCGCTTGTGGTGGTAGTTATCCATCCCCGCCTCCTCGCCGATCGCCAGAAGTGCATGAGAATTTAAATTACAAACAAACACTGGAGAGAGCGGCACAATCAGCGGGCTTTGTCGGTGTGCGTGTGTGCATCGGCATGCGAAGGAGAAGAAGAGGAGGAGGAGGAGTAGGAGCTGCAGGAGAGGGAGGACCAGGGAGGGTGCCAGGACGAGGCGTGTGTGGGAACTTTTGTCGAGGACACTCGAGCATGAAGCGGGTCAGCCGACAGCCGGCAATCATTATCCAGGGCACCACAGCTCCTTTTTTACGTTCAATTCCCACACGCCCACGAGAGGCGTTAACTCGATAGTTGCTCTCCTCAAAAGCCCAGAAATTATGACTCTCAACGGAGAGCCAGTTTTTGAGATGCCAAAGCATCGTTCTCAACCATACAAAAACAACAAGCACACTGCGAGAGCTTTGTTCTCACCAGAACAAAAACAACACCTACGCGAAACGGGACGAGCATCATTTCTCTCAGAGAGATTATGCTCGCGTTCTCTTTGTGCTGTGCAACATTGCAACAAAAACAAAAATGTGACAAGCCGAATGAAGTAAAAGGCGGAGGCAAGATTATTTTCAGGGGGACGATTAATATTATTAAGTTAACTTTCCAAAATTAAAGAAAAATTAAGAAGTTAAAAAGCATTTAATAAATATTTCAGAATGTATTTTTATCTGATTTTGTTTTTAAATTTAGTATATTGTTTTGTATTATTATCTGATTAAAAAATTGCGGTTAGTCTCTTCTTTATTATTATAAGTATATAAGTTGCAGCGGGGCGGATCGGTAGACTATATCCTATTGCTGCTGATGAAAACTAATTGGTAAGAACAAATAATAATTTTCCAGGTTTTCAATATATATTCATCTACTTCGAAACATGCAAATATTTATTTAATTTTTTAGAAATTTGTTTAATTTTAGGAAAATATAGCGACTATACCACGATCAGGGAACCTAATAGATAATGATAACTTTTCGTTTTTTTTTTTACATTTTTCACCTTTTGAGGCATAATATAATTTGTTTATTTCAGAGTTTAGAGTTTTTAAATATATTTTAATTTAAATTGTAAATTCCAAATCAGAAAATTCCATCTGTACCGAAACTGTAAAATATATTTAAGAAAGAGAGTTGACACTACTTTTTTGGTATATTTTTAATTGATATTATATTAGATACTTCAATAGTGAAATATTATTAATTAATATAACTTTAAAATAATGTTTTGAATTTGATAAAATTCAAATTATTTTATCATATGTACATATGTATAGATGTTTTACATAGTTTTTCTTAGTCTTTTTATTCAGATGACCAAAACGGATCGATTCCCAATCAAAATAACATACTTCAAGGGTATACAAACGTCGTGCTTACTTTCTTGTTTTTAAATTTCATTTAAATGAAGCAAGAAAAACAAAGAGATTCACCTTGCACCTTATTGGCTCAGTATAAACTCCCCTCGACTCCGCCCCTGTCCGGCTGAAAGTCAAAGTCATCCCAACAAATAATTCCATTCCGTGTTGCAAGCGAACGTAATCCGATCCGATCCCACTCAAGAGCCTCATTGAGGCCCAGAAATCTGGAATCCCATGTGCCAGGCCACATGAATGTATTCTTTTGCCTATTTTTAAACATTCCAGATGATAACACCGCGGAAAACAGGCCCGCTGTGCATGTGCATTGATAAATACCGAGGAGTGTGTGTGTATGCGGGGCATTACTCATGCGCCCTGCTATCAAGCGTCGCTTGGTATTTTCCTGGCTCCCTTTCAGTATTTTTCACGGCCACACTGCCGCCGCGCTGGGGCGTTGTTGTTGCAGATGAGAGCGGAGCAGAAGTATTTTACGCGTTGCCGCCGACGGTCATACTGACACAGAAAATGCAAAAAAAGTAAGAGCGAAAAAGAGCTGGCGTAGGCGTGACAAACGGTGAAAAATAAGCGTTTTTAGTGCAGAAATATAAGAAAAACCCACAGTGAAGCGTCGCTTGTGCAAACCCCGCTCAAAGTACCCTCGAAACACACAGAAAGCTAACTCGGCGCTTGGCGGCCATTCAAATGAATAGTCCTCGCACAAACGCCGTCAATGGCGGCAGCGGCGGCGGCGGCGGCGGTGCCATCTCCGCGCTGCCCAGCACCCTTGCCCAACTGGCGCTGCGCGACAAGCAGCAGGCAGCGGCGACGGCGACGTCGACCGCGTCCTCTGCCACGAGCAACGGCAGCGAGTCCTCGCTGGGCGGCCGACCGCCTAACCAGCCGCCCAGCGTGCCAGTGTCCGCCAGCAAGCTGGACAGCTCGGCCAGCGGCGCCTCCAACGGCGACTCGAACAAGCTCACCCACGACCTGCAGGAGAAGGAGCACCAGCTGCAGAAGCCCCAGAAGCCGCCGCTCCCGGTGCGCCAGAAGCCGATGGAGATCGCCGGCTACGTGGGCTTCGCCAACCTGCCCAATCAGGTCTACCGCAAGGCCGTCAAGCGGGGCTTCGAGTTCACCCTGATGGTGGTGGGGGCCAGCGGGCTGGGCAAGTCCACGCTGATCAATTCCATGTTCCTGTCGGACATCTACAATGCCGAACAGTATCCTGGACCGTCGCTGCGCAAGAAGAAGACCGTGGCCGTGGAGGCCACCAAGGTAATGCTCAAAGAGAATGGCGTCAATCTCACCCTCACCGTGGTGGACACCCCGGGCTTTGGCGACGCCGTGGACAACAGCAACTGCTGGGTGCCCATACTGGAGTACGTGGACAGCAAGTACGAGGAGTACCTGACCGCCGAGTCTCGCGTGTATCGCAAGACCATCTCCGACAGCCGGGTGCACTGCTGCCTGTACTTCATAGCGCCATCGGGGCACGGACTGCTGCCGCTGGACATTGCCTGCATGCAGAGTCTGTCCGATAAGGTGAATCTGGTGCCGGTGATCGCCAAGGCGGACACCATGACGCCCGACGAGGTGCATTTGTTCAAGAAGCAGATCCTCAACGAGATCGCGCAGCACAAAATCAAGATCTACGACTTCCCCGCCACGTTGGAGGACGCGGCCGAGGAGGCGAAGACCACGCAGAATCTGCGCAGCCGAGTGCCATTCGCGGTGGTGGGTGCCAACACCATCATCGAGCAGGACGGAAAGAAGGTGCGGGGCCGGCGCTATCCCTGGGGCCTCGTCGAGGTGGAGAACCTGACGCACTGCGACTTTATAGCTCTGCGCAACATGGTCATTCGCACCCACCTGCAGGACCTGAAGGACGTCACGAACAACGTCCACTACGAGAACTATCGCTGCCGAAAGTTATCCGAACTCGGACTGGTGGACGGCAAGGCCAGGCTGTCCAACAAGAATCCACTCACCCAGATGGAGGAGGAGAAGCGCGAGCACGAGCAGAAGATGAAGAAGATGGAGGCCGAGATGGAGCAGGTGTTCGACATGAAGGTCAAGGAGAAGATGCAGAAGCTCAGGGACTCGGAACTGGAGCTGGCGCGGCGCCATGAGGAGCGAAAGAAGGCACTGGAGCTGCAGATCCGTGAGCTGGACGAGAAGCGGCGGGAGTTTGAGCGCGAGAAGAAGGAGTGGGAGGACGTGAACCATGTGACGCTCGAGGAGCTCAAGCGACGCAGCCTGGGGGCCAACAGCAGCTCCGACAATGTTGATGGCAAAAAAGAGAAGAAGAAGAAGGGTCTGTTCTAAGTCAACCCGCTCAAAAACCGCATCCCCATTCCCGCAAGTCCTACCCCCCTCCTCTTCGATATACTTAAGCGCTAATCTCGAGAACAAACAAAAAGTAACCCCTACACATATACCTACCATTTCTAGTAATACGAAAAAAAGTGCATAATTATATATAAATATATCTATTGTTGGGCCCCCAGCCGCCCCACAAGGCTTCTATTCGCACAGCAATCGTCCTGCGACGGCGTTTGCCCTTGTTTTCTACCTTACTTTAAAGTTTAAAAAGAAATACATATTACATATTACATAGCAGTTGCAGTATTCTACCGATATATATACATACATGTATCCATGCATTCACTTGACGAGAGACATTTGCTAGCCTAATGAATTGAACACGCAATCGAATTAAATCGAGCCAGAAACAAAACGGTATTTACAAAATACTTAAATATCTTTAAAGCTTAAATAAAATTAAAATAAAAGAAAAAAAGAAGAAAACCCACACCTAAGCAGAAAAGTACGAGTACGAGACGAAATTGATCCTAAAATTAATTATAACGAATAACGAAACCATGTATAACGTATATGCTATTGATATTGTAATTGTATTTTACCTATTATGCATAAAGTCATTAAACACCCGAAACACACACACGCATACACCAGCAAAAACAGCAGAAAAACAACAACAACAACAACAAAATATACTCTTGCATTTTACAAAATAAAGTCTTCTCTTTAGTTTAACTACATAAAACAACAAAAAAAAACCAAAAAGAATTCCATATTGACTTTATTGTTTACTCAACTGCAGCTGAAGAATCGAAGGGGCCAGCTCGTACAGGGTGTTCCCTACCCTCCGATCTTCTTGGCACACGCCTGGAAATTATCACCGTGACGCTGGATTTTGAAATGCGGCATGAATGTCTCGAATGAAGCAAAGCATTTTCCAACCGCTGACTAATTTTTTTGTTACACATAACAAACATGCCTTGAAATCTGGACTGAACTGAACAGTGAACGTAAATGGATGAGTCACTTTCAAAAAGGAGCATTGGCTTCTGAAGGCGGCTTGAGTCAGGCGGCGGATAGTTAAATCACTCGCCGCAAACAATTAAAAGTGTTTACTCTTTCCATTGTTTAGATGCTTAGTGGACCGCTTAGATATCTGGGAATGCCTATTAAAAAGAGTTTAAAATTTGCCAGTTTTATTTTAATATTTTTTACAGGGTACTCTGTGTGGTTCTTGTCCAAAATTCCACTCACGCTATTTCCAAAGCATTGCCACACCCTATATGTCAATACTTGCAGGCAGCATACATATACATACTTTAAGTACATACAATTGCGGTCAAAAATATAGGATCTTAAATTCGGGAAAGATTTTATAAGAAGTATATTTTTATTAAAAAGAAAGAAAATATTTTATTATTAATTTTTTTGTAGGCCAACATCAATTTTTTTTGTTTTACTTTTTGAGTTTAAAGATTAAGCTTTAAAAATGTTAATTTTAAGCAATTTAAGTTCAACTTGCTCAAGCTTAACTGTATAACCCATATAGCAAATCAGTAGTGCAGATAAAATCGTGCTTGTTGCAAAAATAAAGATACGACAGATAAGATACGAAAGTGTATATGAAATAAATATTGGATAAGGTCATATTAACAAAACGTTGCAGAAAATACACATACTAAAAAACGATTAATTAATCTTAAGAAAAATCTCCTGAGATAAAGAACGTTTAATAATTAACAAGCATTGTTCTTATCGCTATTATTCCCACCACCATTGTAGGCTATGTGGAAAAATTGCATTTTCTCCGGCTGCCCGCTTGAAATTGCTTTCTAAATGCTCCCCTAAAGCAGGCAGACACACAAGCTTATGGAGAGACATGTGTGTGCCATGGATATTTAATTTATGCACAAAAATTAATCCATAACCCAATTGGAAGGCACTCAATTAGAGCCGTATAAAGCGTAAAATGAAAATCCATTGGTGAAAGATATCGAAGAAACATGGAGCGAGAGTGGGCGCGAGGAGACGGGCCAGTGGGCGGTGGGAGGGGTGACAATCAAGATATGCATGTATGTACATACATACATCCATATGTGCCGGCAGCAGTGCCTCTGTGAGTATGTATGTAAGTCAACAACGTTGACGCAGCACTTAACTCAACACAACTTGAAGCAATTGGCTTTGGCGATCAATGAACGCAGCGCCAAAAGAAGAAGAAGCTCCACTCAGAGAGGTGAGGCACTGAGAAAAAATTTAGTTGGTTTAATGTCAAGCTAAATATATGCTAATTAAATCAAGATTTAAAATTAAGTTATTTACTAAAGGGAATTCTTAAAAGAGGAAAAACTTCCTTAAAATCATTTAACTACTTATTTTGGTTCAACAACTTTTCTAAGTGTAATAAAGTGGAGTTCGCTTTGTTGCTGTGTTGTTTTTAGGACGATGACTCAAAGACAAAACAAGGGGCAGGGAGCGAGAGGCAGAGTGCGTGCTTGTATTTGTGTGTGTGTGTGTGGGGAGCTTATCGGGCTGGAATGAGAGCACAAATGCCCCGCTTGTTTTCGCCTGTGGGTGAGCTTCATGTGGCATCCATCTGGCGAGAGTGTGTGTGTGCCTCGAGGACGGAGCACCCTGTTACTCCGTTCGCCACAGTTGTGGACGGCATTCCAGCACGTCTAACGCAAAAAACACACAAACCGATCCAAACCATCGACGGGCAAACGTTTAAGATTAAAAACAAATGTTGACCGTTTCAAATGAGCCGGCACATCGCTGAGAATAGAGAAAAAAGAAGGGAGAGACAGGGAACTCTCTTCCACACACCCACAACTGCCTGACACACTTACGTGACTGCGAGAGAGCTGCGCCTGCGCCACGCTCTCAATAATGCGGTACTAGCTAAATTCTAAGGTATGCTGAACTCAGGGTCTATAATATATTGTATTCATCAACTAGTTTTAAAGAAAATATCATTAAAAATTTTAAATAATTAAAAATATTTATATCAAGAACGTTAAATAGTACCAATTAGGGAAGACCTTTAGTTACTGAAGTAATTTTTCTTCCAATTTTTTTTTGGACAATTATTTGATAAAGGGTATCAAAAAGTCGTCACCTCCAACCGCATCGTATCCTATATATATTTTTATTTGAGATTTCCGTTTTACAGTTTTAAATTATCCGTTTACGAGGTTTGACATTTGACATGGCGATGGGAAGTGATTCTTATGGGCTCCGCTGGCTCATTGGTTTGTTTGATTGTCTGTTTGTTTGTTTGGTTCTCTGCCACTTCCACTTCCATTCGTATTTACCAGTCCCTCGACAGTCGCGGCCCCACCATTGCCCCCGCATTGTGACAATGTCACGTCGATAAGGGCGCTCTCCTCCCCTGTTCCGATTGTGTGCCGTTCCTTTCCTTTCCGATTGCTCTCATATTTTCTTGTTTACAATGCAAAGAAATTGAGATCATGCGGCCAGCGATCGGGGGTTATACTATATAAGTTTTACGCAACACTTGCGGGAAGGCAATGTCGTCGCGTTGATAAAACCGCTGGATCCATAAATTATCTGGCGCGGCTAGACAAACAAACACTTGTTAAAATTGTCACATATTTGTTTGGGGTCAGATCGAGTTACTTTGGGTTAATATATAGATATCTTACTTGGGTTTTGCGTATATCGATTATATTTGCCATCTAAGATGGGTATCTTTCTAAATATTAACTTAGAGGTGACTTTTTTATTATCAGTAATTACGGATATAAGTTTCTTGATATTATTATTATTAACGAATTATTTTAAAGTACAATTTTAAAATTCGTTATAGCTAAATAATAATAAAAACATCCCAACGCAGTGTGTGGTTCCAATTCCTTTATATCCATTCCATCGGAAGTGGTTCTCCTTCACTTCCGTTTGTTCTACCTTTTTCTAGGTCTCGATCCCATAGCGGTACAACTTAATTTACCATTTCTACTACTTCCTCACCCACACTCTCCAATCTCCCCAGTTCCTCTCTCTCTTCTTTTCACTATTTTTCGCTTATCCTTTGTCCTTTTTTTGATTTCCGTTACGCTTGCGCTTGAAGCGTGCACAACATCCGCTCTTTATTTCTTCTTCCTTTCCCGCAAATCCTTCGTTTCGCCTTTTGTTGTGCCTTTTACAGTTGGAATACTGGCATTGTTCCCTGGGAATATCAGCTATTAACAGGTGAGATTCCGCTATCTGGCAAATCATTTGCGAAGGTGTGAAAAAATTTCGAAATCCTAAGAGTTTTGGGGGTGGATTGCAGTCTTTTGTTTCGATTGTACGAGTTGTGGGAATATATTTTTTTATTTTAAAAATGGAATTGAGTGGTTTTGATTTTGGAAAAAAATCTTGAACGATTAAGAATGTATTTTTTATGAGCAGTTTTGCTTTGAAAAAAGAGCTCCATTGGATTACTGATTCTTAATTCATTGAATTCTTCTAAAATCATTGAATTCGATCCATATAGTGGGTTTCGCTTTGAGATCTTTAAGGAAGCTAAAATAATTTATATTACTCTAGAAGACCCAACAAATAGCTATAAATTCTTGCTATTAATATCTTAACTTTAATTAAGATTATGTTTTAATAATTTCTGTAATTACAAAAGCTCAGCCTTTAAATACCAAAGTTAGAGACACTGCTTAATTTACAAATTTTTTTTTGGCACACATATTGGCATTTTTCCTTCATTCGGACAACCATTTATCCCACAATCTGTCAGGACACTTGACACATGGTCTCAAGAACACTAACCGCACAATTATGCCCCTTAAATGCTCTCAACAATGCAACACGCCGCAAAGGAGATCCAAACAAAGCACACAATAAAAAAAAAAATTAAAAAAAAAACCCGGCTATTTCGGGTATAATTTCATATAATTGGGGACAGTTGGCAAAGAGCAGATTTGTGGTTTGCCATCCTGACCCTGGGAACAGATTTCATTGGGCATTGACAGTTGCCCCTGTCGGTCGGTTATGCAAACTCAATTTGGGTCACTCCAAGCCTGCGCATGGAAGGGGCTAAGGGATGGGGGTTGCAGGGGCGTCTGTTCGTATCGTGGCAGTTCGTCAAGTGACCTGAAAGTAGGTTAGGTGGATGCTGGGCCCGATGCCACAGCTGGAGAGTACAGAGGCAGTCCAAAAAAAAGGGGTTTATGTGTTAGAATTCTGAATGATTTTTACATTTATTTCTCTCTTTGTATACAGATCCCCCTTAGGTAAACGCCACTGCCACTTGCCGGCCTTTTGTGCTGCATCTTGGCTTGTGCCGCCACCCTTTTTCTTTTTGTGTGTGAACCTGCCCCATTGAATGTCTCTGCATGCCGAGTGCTGCTCATCCGTCCAATGGACGAGACCCCTAAACACAGTGTTCCCCCCATTCTATCAGAATCCATTCACTCGGAGCCTCTGCTCATAATTGATGCTCAAATTGCTGGTGAATGGTGCAAGCCGTGCCGAGGAAGAGGCACTTGCCACAGATTTTTGTGCTTGCGACACGTTGGGCATTATTATCATAGTTATTATCGTTGTATTGTGGAGTCGGGCAGATGATGATGA
>VNJS01009974.1:0-21737 GCA_008042575.1 Drosophila watanabei | reverse complement strand
CGGTCACCCACATTCGCGCCGTCGTTCCCCCCAATTTTCGGTTCACGTTTTTTAATGGGTTAGACAACCGCGGAGGCCACAGCTGGTAACTGGAGTCAAGTTAACACCATTTGCATTATGTAAGGAGCTTAAACAATATTTCTTCCCTTCCCTCATTTCTGGCCCCTCGGCAGCTGCTTTGTTACGGTTTTGGCCGAAAGTGTCCACTAATTAATATGCAACTAAATAATTTACAATGTGACGCGAATTTCATGCAAAATATGAACCGAAATGCGATACGATGTGAGAGGAGGAGGAGGCTGGTGGCGAGGGGGAAAACGTTGCGAGCAAAACAAGAAATTATTTCATTAACTCGACTTCATGTGTTGATGATGTTGAAATTGTCTTCAATAAATTGCGCAAATTAAATTTATTTGCCAGAAGGGAGGAAGGTGACTCTGATGCGAGTCTGTGGATGTTTAAATGCTCTTGAAGGAAATATAATATTTATTATATTAAAATATAAATTCAATTAAAGCACAAGCTAATGAAATGATTATTCAACGAAAATATTAAATTAAACTAAGATAAAACAATGTCAAAACAAGTCTAAAAATATTGTAATTTTATTATAATTTTTAGGAATGACTTTTAACTAGCTTAAACTTTGATCTAGTTTACAATATAGAATAATCTTAAAGCCTTTTCATCAAGTTTCTAATGGTTGTAAATCAGATTATAATTTTATATTTGTTTATTTGGTGACAAATTGGCTTTTGGCATAAAACATTAATAAACATAAACTTATGTTACCTGCTCATTGGCTGGTTATTAGTCTCTATTAAAAGGAAAAGTGTCCAACCAAAAAAGTAAAATGCTGTATTAAATAAGTTAGATTTTACTTATATTCCTTTTACTACTTCTATTCATATTTGTTAATAGATTTACCCACAGCTATAATTTCTGTAAGGTTCCTATTTTGGCTTCCAAAACACTTTTTATAGTTTTAACTCGGCAAAACCTAGGTTATATAATTATAATTATTTATAGAAACAATTTGCTTAATTGCCAAACCACTCCGCTTGCTTCAGTTGATTGTAGTAATAGTTGCTACACACCGAAACTCTTTTTTATTGGAAGGCTTCGCCAAATAGTGACCAGGGTCCGAGAAAAGACAGGGTAACCGAGTCGGCAAAATGTCAGAAGGTCTTTCAAGGTGTCTGGGTCTGGTCTCGCAAAACCGGTAGATCCACGCATCTCGTCGCCACACACTCATCTCCGTCGGATGTGGATGTGGAGTGGTGGCTTCTGCGAAATCTTCTTGCCCATTTGCACGACCTGTCAAACTGAATCTGGCTGCCCGTTGACTCTGTATTCCAAGTCCGCTGACTATATGCGACAGTTCAACTTCAGCATTTGCCATTTTTGCATCAGGAAGATGCGCCACCGCAACCCGCCACCCGAAAATCCTCCCCAAAAAACGAAGGCTATCCGCATTTGCAACTGGTTTCCTTTTTTTTGCCACTGCAGTTTGGGTTTTCTGGCCGCTGTCTTATAAATATGTTGCGTCTTTCGCATGCGTTTTGAAAATTAATGCAAAACATTTCCAGCTCCAGCTGAGAGGCGTCTCAGTCGAACAGGTCCCCTCAAGTTGAAGTTGATTTGTGTGCTTAGTATAATTGCTGCGATTATCGAGTTGCCGAAGAGGCGAGTTTGGCTCTGAATTTGAGCCTCAGTTTGAGTTTGAGCACTGCCTCATCTCATCTCATCTCGTTTTAGCCCGTCGTCGTCGTGGGTAAGGTTAAGTCGGCGGTTTGCGTTTAGCGATTGTCAAGTGTATTCAAAAATACGAGAGATGCAATCTCCGACCAGGTTTTGACTGCGGCCTGTCTTGAATTGTCGATCTGCCAGCTGATGGATAGCTATGGTCAGTGGCGTGGCTAAATAAGGGGGTTCCCAAGAAATTTCTTTACAACGATTTTGTAATGAAAATATAATTGATAAGTATCGGGATCTATATGAACTATAGTTGAAATTAACTTTATGTTGAGAATATCGAAACATCGTTATTGTAGCAATTAATCTTATTTATCAACACCATTGAAATTTTAACTCTTATCTTATCGAAAGTATCAAAATTTAATATATTATATTATATTGGAACTACTAATCTTAATATCTTCAAATCAATTTATTTCCGTTCTAAAATATCTGTCTACAGTTTTATATATTTGTATAAAATTTATTATATTAAACTCCTATGTTAAATACATTTTAAATTCCTGAAAATAAACTACAATCTTAGTTGCCAAAAGAAAAATTCTATATATCAGCTAGTTAAAACAGTTTCTTCCTCTCTCCCTCCTCCCCTATTGAGTTCATTATCTTTCTTATAAAATGACAGATCCATTTTGATTTGAACTCTCTAAGACTTATGAGCATCATCAAAATATACAAATTGACGAACGTTCATTATCAGGGTCATCTGGGAGGTAAAGTGGCATAATTAGTTGACTGATCTCTGATCCATTTGAATTTTTATTTAAGCTCCCTCCAAATGACAAACATTATGTATTCATAAAAAGAGATGAAGTGGATTTAGAGATCAGGGTCAGACCGGGAGACAAAGTGGGTGACAGAGGTTACTGCTCTTGGATCAATTTAAAATTTAACCTGTTAAAATTGCTGAACAAAATGTAAGGTCAATGTGGCTACAAAGAAATTTTATGGGTTTATTTTGGGATACATCAAGTTGATTGGCCTAATGGTTTGAGAGTGAATTATCTTGCCTTAATAATTAATGGTTTTGTTAATGTGTATATATATTTTCTTATAATTGCGCATTTCTTAAGCTTTAATTTAAACTTTATCAATAAAAATTTATATTAATCATTATTAGTCAGAGTAACAACTTAAAAAAGAAAAATAGACAAAATTGCCTTAAAGTCTTAATGAAAAATAATGGCTTATACGGGATTAATTGCTTTCATCCAACTAACAAAATAAGTATAATTACAAAAGAAACTTTATATTCATATATAAAATAAAATAGTAAGCAAAGTTAAGATTATTCAGAAGACAAACAGAAAATGCTAAGACAAACAACATGACCATTTGATTATCTTATCTTTTATTAATTAAGCCTTATCTCCTTCACTGGTTTACCTATGTTTTTGTCATCATATGTGTCTTTTTCTCGGTCTTTAAATATATTTTATTACAAAATCCCCGGCTAATTCAAGGTTCACCCTGACAAATTCGATCTTGTTTCCCTCTGCCCTCCCATTTGTCTCTCTTTTTCAATTAAGTATTCAATCTGGCCAAAAGCCATTTTCTATGCTAATTCCACCGACGGTAATCCGACCTGCCCCAAGCCTCCAATTCGATTTCCATACGATCGATGCGCCAGTCTCCCAATTCGGTCACACCTCGTGCTCCAGTTTTTGGACCACATTTTCGCAATCCAATTTGTTTACCCTTTTTACCCGTTCATCTTTCTGTGAGTCTCTAATTAATTTTCAATCAAATTAAATCGAAATTTGTTTTTATGCTTATGTTTGCAGGGAGCCAAAGCAGCCGCAGCGACTTTAGGAGTCTGAAGACAAAGGCCGAAAGAAAGGCGGAAGGCCCAGAGAGAAAAAAAGAAAGACCACAAAAGATTGGATGCTCTACAGATATTAACATAATTAAGGTGCCTGCCCAATGGCTGGCCATTGAGGGAGATATATATCGGGAAAGACACGCACTTTTGTGCGGCGGCCATCAACACCGCTCGCCTCGAATCCAATGCAAATGAGGCGACATCACTCAGCGGCCGAAAGCGAAATGTGCAGCGTCAACACGAAGACCTAGAGCTGGCAATTGCATAATAGAGCCAACCAAAACCAAACACGACCTCATTTACAAAATCGCAAAACTTCGATCGACGACAACACACGGGCCGACTAGCAGACGAACAGCTAAACCCGAGAGGTAACAACTCTGTGGATTAAACAAATATTTTTCTTTTAACTTTGGCAAGCAATATACTTTGAAAAATGTGCCACAAGACACTCAACTTATGATAGTTTAAAGATAAAAACTATTTTAAAAATATTTCATAAAAGTGAGGCATGTCTAATGTTTTATTAACTTGTTAAATATTATTCTATTATTTTTGGAAACAAAAAATTCTTTTTTGTAAATTATTTCTTTGAGCTTCGAGCTAGAAACATATATCTTTAGCTGCATAAACCCCAATATTTTTTTGTTACATTTTGTAGTTAAAGTTCATACCTTCAGTATACAGTGCGCACTTGCAACAAGTAAATCATTCTTTTAAATATGCAAGCTCTTGTTTCTTTTTTATTTACGGCAAAACTGTCAAAGTATTTTAAGTAATAGGTTTAACCCCGAAGCCCCATCTTATTTTAAAACAAACTTTTTTTACCAAGTTTATTTAGTTCAAAAAATATTCCTTCTCCTTTTCAGTGTTTATTTTAATATCTTCATGACGTATACGCTCCGTGGGCCTTAATAATGGACCTAGTAGAGCTACTGCATCAGCTCTTGCTGAACCTGTTCGACATATTTAAGATCTACCTCAAGTTCGCCTTGATCACACTGGTCATCTACTTCCTGGCCGAGTGGTATATCCTGCGTTATGGCGCCGATCTGGAGGCCGAACTGGATGCCCATCTGGTGGAGGGCGCCGAGCTGCGACAGGAGTCCCCGGAGCGACCCGAATCGAACAGCACGCTGAGCAAGGTGTTCCGATTCGTGGTGAACTTTTTCATCCTATAATCGACTCGGTAATATTCAGTCGACAAGGTCAATCGAGCAGCTGAATCGGCTGAATGCTTGTTCGCGGAATTGCAATTCGATTCAGCCAGCCACAGCTCAAGGCCCCCGCCCCGTCAGGAGAATGTAACCACTTCTGATACAATCGAACCAGTTGCATTTAACAACAGCAAAAAAAAATAAAACAGAAAAACAGAAAAACAAAACTAAAAGGCAATAAAGAAAAAGACAAAACAAAACAAAGGCAAAAGCCACGGAATAAACACAATCTTTATATGTAATAAACAATAACAATAAGGAGCTACACAAAAACAAGTTGAACCGCTTTTTATTTCGGTAGGGATCGGGGGGCAAAGTAAGGCATTATTGTTTAAATTTTACCCAGCCTTTGGTTTGGTTCTCTGGCTTAAGCAAATAAGAATGACTCAAAATCAGTTCGGGGTGGGGTCTACACGAATTTGGGCTAATTACACAGTTGGCAGTTTGACAACAACAAAGAAAACCTCAAGAAATTGCATTACACACTTTTAAATTGCACTCAAGGAAATGCAATGTAAGCTGAGTACATTAATGACATCTTTTATGGACTTCTTAAGAGGGTTTCTTTATCACTACAAACATTCATCACAGGGGAGTGTCTTTTAAGATAAAGGTAAAGGATAAGAATCCCAAAGAGTTTGTCAGAAGTTAGGAATTTATTCAAACAAATTTTGTAATACAATATAATCAGGAAGATATAGCAAAGTATTTACAATCGTATTTATATAGTCAACATTTTGATATTGCTAAATATATTTAAGTCGAGGAATTTATAAGCCACAGGTTTGGCCATTAATTTTAATTATTCATCAGACCATTATTTAGTTCAGTAACTTTGCTCAAAAAATTATGATGAGCCATGAAAATGTTTACATTTTAAGTCAATGTTTTTTTATTGAATATATTAAAGCTAATTTGGCAAATTGAAAAACATTTATTATAAAAATATTCGTTTAATTTTGTGTCGTTACAATTTACAAGTTCTTATTTCATTTGTATTCTATATCTCATCAAAATTTTATGTTATACTATAAAGTAATTATTATCTATACATACATTACATACATTATAATCTTACATTGATATATTTATTATTTATTTATTTAAATTTATCAGAAATAAACAAAGTAGAAAATAATTAAGATAAAATATAAGTGTACAAGATCCTGCCATTAATAGCTTAGTTTCCATTGAAATATTTTCTCTGCTATAGAAATAATTATTTGGTTATTAAATATTAATTTTAAAAAATGTTGATATTATATAAAGCAAATCTAAAATTTTTACAATTAAATTTATGAATAGCTAATTTATTTCATTGCTTTTACTATTATAAACTAAATAAATAAGATAATATTAAAATACCTCAAATTCGAAACCCGGGCAACTTTATTTATTTATTTTCATCCTTACAGTCACCGCATTTCCTTGCCAATTTGGCATAGTTATCGCGGACAGCCCCTCCGGACAAAAAAACGATGTTTTTTAACAAATTGCTCGTTTTATCAGCTGGCATAACTCGAGCGATCACAGTTTGGATCTATTGATCGCCGGATTGTTGTTGGTTAGTGCTTAGTCGACCAGTTAAGTAGTAGTTACAACACGTTGCGCCGACTCTGCTGCCTTTTTTTTGTGATTTATTTTGTTGGTGTGTGGTACCTGCAACAAATGTGGAATACCGGTTCAACAAACCGTTCGACCCACACAAACATTCACAACGCACACAAATCCAGAGCCGGGCGACACGGTGCTCCCATTCTCATACACAGATAGAGCGGCGCACAAATAATTGCACTGAACAACAAAAATGCACTCTATGAAGTTTTACAACATTTACACAAAATATTTTATTTATCTAGATCAACTTTCGTATTTTTTTGTTTAAGTTAGTACCTATATTTAATCTTTAAAAACATACGACCAAAGACTAAACTTAGCTTTGGAGAATATTTAAGCTGTCACAATAAAATAAATTTGATATTATCTATTTACTGATCATATTATATCTTGATTATAATTTATCTTATCAAAATCTAAAAGTTCTGTATTTAATCTCTCTATTTTAGAACTTAACATAATTACTACACAAACAAGGCGTCATTATTTTTGTACAATTATTTAATTTACGAGATACATATATATGGAATAGCCTAAAGTTTGCTACCTAGTGTTCCCCAAGGGGTCTCCGTGTTTGAATGTAACTAGATGCGAGATGTGAGGCACACGCCGTTAGCGATAAAGCACTCGACAATTCCGCATGCTACATTATACAGATACGAATACTACTTAAGACTTTAAGCCCGGCTCTGTTCCAATTTGAATACGCAGACAGTTGCAGCCAGAGCGGCAAGTTGGGTTCAGTTCAGTTCGCTACAGTTGGGCTTAGTGCTTAAATTCAACTTTCACATACGGAACCGCAGCGCAGATGCAGTGCAGCACTATTGCTATTAATGCTCTGGCTACTGCCATTGCACTGAGATAAAAAAGGGGACTCAAAATATATCTATAAATAAAAAACTATGTTTTTATTATTCTATTAAAGTTATGTATCCATATATCTTACATTCTAAAATCCTAGACCATAAATTTAATAAGATAAAAAGTATATTATTAAAAGCCATACTAAATTATATTACCAAAATAAAAGGTAAATATACTTTATCGTTACTTATATGACATTTAATTTCTTTCCATGTACTAAAAGCTGCTATACTTTGTGACGTAATAAAGGCAGCAATATGCCATAAGCCGCTGTGAACGGGGCTTGATTGATTCCATTATGATGAGAGCCGCGAAATGTTTTGCATTATTTTGCATTCAAAACGAATTTCGATCTGTGGGTTTTCGGTCAATGGAATCCAGCTGGAAGTGCAGTCTTGACCAACTACTATTGTGGCTAGCATTTAATTGCCAAACGGAGCGAGGCACTCGAACGGGCGAGCGAGCCAGCTAGCCAGCTAGCAAGCAAACGAGCGGACCACGCGGCGTATGCGCAATAATTCATGAGGCGTTTAAATAATTTCTGTGTGTGTGACTAATGCGTTGGCAGATGGCCCGAGTTCGCTCGCTGGCTGGTACGTTTGTTTGGCCCAAAACGCGGTTCATTAATTGAACTGTAACCGTAATTTGGTTGTGTTATTGTTACCATTATGTCATTGCGGTCAGCTGGGGAGGAAAGCAGAAGGAAAAGCATTTAAGGCACTAAAAATAAACAATGCACACAGGCATATTAGTTGGTAAATCGATAATGGATCACGATCAAGCTTGTTAAGTAATGGGAAAAGACCACAAAAAGCATGGATTTTCAATCGGAAGTGGTTAGTTAGTAAAAGGAAATATAACTTTCGCATATAAATAGTAACAACTTAATTATAAGACAGTTATTACTATTATTATTACTTTATTAGGAAATTAATGGAATAAAATTATATTAAGTTTTTTTTTTTTAAATACAAATACATTAATTAAATATAGTAACTACAATACTGATAAACTTATTTTAATGTAGAGTATTTGTCTCATTTTTATGTATTTTAATGTATAATAATTACTACATTTAATTACAAAATTAAATCCATATAGAGAAAGGACTCCCCGAACCTTTTAACAATTTATTAAAAGGCAAATACATTTTATATAATATTGAAAGATATCTAGTTGATAAATATACAATATTTTAATATTATAGATTATTTTAAATCACAAATATAGCCTATATATTATACCCCAACTTCCCTGATAAGCCCCTACTAATTTCTGTTACATTTTTCCAATATTTTGCAAGAAGCCGAGCAAAAGGTCTGAAAAAATCTTAATCAATAAACCTGTTAAGCACGATTATCAAGCAGCTCAAGCTCAAAATGCAGAGCAAAGTCAGGCAAAGACACAGGCAAAGTCAGAGCAAAGTCAGACCAAAGGCAACAAAGCCAGCAAAGACACTCGCTCCGATTGCAGAATGCTGGCAGAGGAAAAGCAAGGCGAGAAAAGCTCGGCTCTGAGAGATCTCCGCCAGTTTGGCTCTCCGGGTCTGGAGCTCTCCGTCTCCGTACGGATGTCTTTGCTCTCTCCGCTGCTCGGTGACAACGTGCCGCGCATGCGCAAGGCGGCGCGGAGCGACTTCGGCAAGTTGTAAGCGTCGTCGAAGCGGCAATAAACCCGTTTTCAGAGCCGCAGACGGACCAAAATTAGCGAGCGTCGAGCTGAGGAGCTTTTGTGGGGGAAACGCAAAGCCAAAGCCAGAGCCAAAGCCAGGCCCAAAGACAGTCCGAAAAGCCAAAAGACAAAAGCCAGCCGAACTCCCAGTTTGTGCCAACCGCTGCCAGTTGGCCAATACACGATCTGCAATTTCAGTCTGCAAGCGGTCAGCCAGGTGAACGGCAGCCAGCACACCTGGGCACTGAGTGAGTGGGCGTGGCGATCCCATCCGAACCGATCGGTGCATATATAAATAAATATACACATATATGGACGGCGGGCATCTCTCTGTGCGTGAGAGAGTTGGACAAATTATATAAAAAAGTGTTTGAAAAATATGGAAAAATCCACAGAAAATCAATCGAAATATCTTGAATGAAGTGCCTTGTCAGTGTCCCAAAAATTACAGTGAACGGAACGCATAGAATATAGCCAAAGTTAAAGCCTTTTCTGTGGATTAAATCAAAGTAACCGCAAAGGCAGTTACAAAATCAGCCAAACAGCGATAAAAATTTCCACAAGTGCACTAACACAAGCGCACTCGCTCACCAACACACACACACAGCACACGTATCCAAAGAAAACTGCATCAACTTAATACCAGTGCAAAAAAAGAAAAATAGCATAAAGAAAAGGAAAAACATAAATGAGTTTTGCCTTTGTGTGATTTTGCGTGTGAGATCGCTTGGGCTTGTGTGAGTGCCAACTCTTTTACGAGGCTAAATCTTTATTGTTCATTTAGGAAACACATTAAGTTAACGCAAAAATCAGCTGGAAAAATTCAACAAAAATCAGCATACGCCGATTAAACGAATGCAAAAACGTTAAACCCTTTTGTGGATTATACAAAGCAACATTTTGGCCGCCTGCAAAGAGGTAAGACCCAAAAATTTGCATTAAGTTTAGAGCTTCGTCGCCTATCTGAAAGTCAAACACCTCTACTTGGTGCATAACGCCTCCTTCGAGCCCTTGCCCCTATTTTTTTTTTTTTTTTTGGGCTACAGAGAAAAAAATTTCAGAATTTTCTTAAAGAAAATTATCAAAGATTTATTGGTCTTTTAAATTAGATGAACAATATTTTTCAGAACGTCCTTTTGAAGACTTTGTTGCTATTTTGTTGGTTTATAAAGTTATAAATCAACCCTTTGGGTTGATCAATGCTAAAAACCAGACTCATTTAGTTAAGCTCGTTGAATGAATCTAAGTTCATACATTTCCTGAAATCATTATACACCTGTGTTAACTTAGGGATCTAGTTTTCAAAACATATTTTAAATTTTTGTACAAAATATTCTTCAAATTTAAACTTACAAAAGTTTCGAAATTGCTGGAAGCTACAATTATTCCCTCTTTATTTATTTAATTTAATATTGTGGTATATAAAGTTGTTTTACGTTCTAAATTCAATGTAAATTAAAAAAATTTTAAATATGTTTTTATAAATATGATAAGGTACTTATAAAGTGATAATGTGTTAAACCTAAATCAAATTGCTAGTGAAATTTTTGCGGTGTACCAACGGCCACCGCTCATGGCCAAAAGAGCGTTTTGCAAACACAAAAATGATCTCAGGCGTTGCTAATTATTTCTCTGCGCCTTGTATATTGTTGGACCCAACCCCCTCTCGGCCACGAAGACACCACCCCCGCCCTCCCTCGATTTCTGCAGTTACAGTTTCTATCGGTGTTTGTGCGAAGAGATGTTCAAATTGTTTGCGCATCTTCAGCGAACAACAGCAGCAACCAACACCGAGGCATCGGCGAATATGGCCAACATAACTGAGCCAAGATTTTACTTTCATCATCAACAGCAGCAGCAGCCGCAGCAGCAGCAGCAGCAGACAGGCAGGCACAGCAACAAATGAAATTTTGAAATTTTACTTTCATCCATCTTGCGGCTGAAACGTTTTATTTTGGCGCTTTTCACTCTCCATTTCGTTGCCCACAGTTTTCCACAATTAAGAAATTTAACAATAATATTTGCTTAATTGTCCCCGGGGCGGCGGTAGAAGTTAAATAATAATTTCTGTTTGCTTCTCTCGAGTGTCTGTGTGGGTCTGGGAACTGAACTCCATAAGAGTTCAGGTCAGAGTCTGAAAGTTGGCCAACCGGAATGGGCGATAAAACCTATTTGCCGAAGAGCTTTGGTAAATGCAAAAAACAACAACAGCAAAACAAAAACAAAATAGCAAAAAATAAAACAAACACAAACTGAATTTGATTTAAGTGCGGCCGAAAAGGAAACTCGGTTTTCTCCTGCTGCCAACGACTCGGAGACATGAAGATGCTGTCAGATGCAAAAAAAGCTCCTAATTGAGTCCATGTTTGTGACAGATTTAGGTTAAAGATATGAGAGATTATAGCAATTAAAAGAAGTAGAAATTTCCATTGATAAGAGATGAAAAATGACAGAAAATATGACAAATATATGATAGTAAAATATTAAAAGAAGTGATTGCAGTATAAAAGTGCTGTTATTATAATATTTGTAAGGAGATTTAGGAAACTAAACCATATTAAAGTACTTAAACGCTTGTGTTACCGTTTATTCTTACAAACCTAATAAATATTTAACAAGCGTTGTTCCATTTGTCAGTCAAAAAACTAAATTAATTCAAAGATCGCACGCCTTGGAAATACCCCAAAACAAACCCAAAAATAACAAACAAATTGATCAGCAAAATACGCAGCCTTTCCCAGAAATGCAATTAATATTTATCAAGGCTTCCAAGAAGTATACTAAATACGTAAAGCCAGCTATTTCCGTTAGCAAATAAATAAAATAAGGCAAAAGTTAGTTTTTATTAAGACAAGTTATGCTCCGCTGCTTTTAATTAACTCTTTAAGAACTTGCTTCCCCTTCCTGTGAACCAGTAACCCGAGTCAGCCAATTATTAATTCATAAATTCATAAGTTAAACGACGATTAGGGCAAGATACTATAAAACGAAGTGAGCCGTAAAAACTTTACACAGCTTCAGCTTTTTGGTGCCATGGGGTACCTCGAAATTCCCTCGATATCTGTTTCTTTTTATGGGTCTGCACTGCACCAATAAACCGCAAAAAAGGCGACCTTGAAAGTACCAAAAGCCAAGATCGCATAACACTCGATGGAGATGCTAATTTCTTATGACAACTAGCAACTTGTATGGGCCAGCTGGCCAGAGAGATGATGGCAGACCGAAAAGACAGCGAAAAGACGGCGAAAAAAGTTGTCACTGACTTCTGCTTCTATCGAGCAACCGGATTGCCTTTAGTTATAAATTTCGATCAAGAAACCTGCCGCTGACGTCGAAGAAATTTATACGAAAAATATGCACGAAACAAGATGTAAACGAAAACGAGAGTTTGGTCCCCAGACGACGGCGATCATGCCTATGGCCATGATGCATCTAACAACGAATTAATGCAAAATTATAAAACTTTATTTAATTGCTCATTGTGTCTGTGTGTCTCTGTGTGTGGGGGGAACTTAAGGCGACTTTCGGGGCTTTTGATTCTAGGCGCCTTATATTGTCTTAAGAAATAACCATTCAAAGTCACAGATTCGCTGGAAGCTGATGGAAAAATTTGCAAAAACTCAAGGAAAAGCCAGCAACGAGTTAGCAGCCATCAAAATGAATATTTAATGCTAATGTTCTACTAAAAAATCAAATAAATTTCAAATTAAAAATGAATTTCCTAAACCAGATCCAAATTTTATTGTTATCTCATTATTGTGTTTCCGCTTATTGTTATTATTTTCCTTTTTTTTGTGTGTGTTTGTGTTTGCTGCAGTCGGACGTGTCTAAAGATTCATCAATTAACTCAAAAACAAAGGCATAAAAAAATAACAACAGCCACAACTTGCCGGTATTTGTCATCATCGTGCTTAGCCTTGAATTTGAACTTGGCCAAGAGACAATATAAGGCCCCGGCTCTCCGATTTCTGATTTCTCCGTGGGCTGTAGGCGATTAGATGCCAGAAATTAATATGTTCATATTTCATTTCATTTGCGAACAATGCTCTGCACTAAATTCGAGACTTTAAGCAAAAAGCAGAGCCATAAATTAGCTTTGTTTAGCACACGGCAATTTATCACCGATTTCCGAAGACACCTGATGGCTGGACTGACCTTAGCTTTCGGCCCCACACATGGAAATGGAAATGGAAATGGGCAGGCTCTCTGTACACACGAATGGGAAAAACTGAACAGAAGTTGATGGATGTGGCAGGCCTCGGTGATCGTGTGTGGGTTTTTAAGGTAGACATTTGCATTATTTTTTACGAGCTTTAGCAGTTTAAGATAATTTTTCTTAAAGTGGTATGTGAGTTCTAACACGTGCGTGTCTATTTTGGGGATAAATCTATAGAAACAAAAGACTAACCGCAAAAGGTAGCAAATCTCCAAACGAAACTTATTACAAATTGAGAAAATGATAAGCTTCTTATGCTTTTTGTAAGTCAACAGGAATTTATCAAATAAATATCAATAATAAAAGCCAACCTTTTAAAGCTAAAACTACACTTTATTTAAAAGTGTTTAAGGTACGCAATTTGATATATTTCGATTAATGTATATTTAGGATTATAACAAAATAAATATCGTAAAAAAGTTCTTTTAATCATATAAATATTTAGGAACCTTAAATTCGGAGGCAAATTTAATGAACGTGAATAGTAATGCTTTTTTAAACCAAACACAAATAACCCCTTTAACTTTAATTACGTTAAAGAAATATATAAATGACTTATTTTTTTGTCTAAGAAAACCAGTTTGTAGTTTAACAAAAAAAACCTTAAGTACTTAGCTGTAAAGATAAATAATAACAATAAAACAAAAGAACGCAATTAAATAAAGAAAACAACAATACCTCAACACAACATCAAGTCAAAATCTTCACCATTTACTTCATCACTGTTTCGAGAACCCTTTGACATTTCGGTTGGGGAACTCATTTCCATCAATATTGTTATCTCTGTCGAAACAGAAACGAATATCATATTTTTACTCGGATATATATCTCCGCACTCGACCCACTCAGTCCCGGCAAATGTCAAAAAGACAAACAGAATGGCAAACACTCAATGGGACTGGCGGGGAGACATCAAATCAAATCCAATCAAATCACCACTTAAAATGCACGACACACTTTTTGGTGAGACACACAAAAAAAACTGGGTGTGAACGGCTTTGAATCTTTGAACTCAGGGGCTGGAGCTATGCGGAGGAGGAGGAGGAGCCTCCTCGCCAATCCTAATGGCCCATCAAGTATACGCCCCATGCGCCAGCTAAACAATGCACAATAAAAGTACTTTACGGGAGAGAAACCAACTGCATTGCCAAATTACAATGCTCCAATGATCTTTTCGGAGCCAAGCGTTTTGCATTTAATTTTTCAACGCGAAAACGCAACAAACGCATTGGGAAAGGAAAGTTGTTACTCGTTCGCTTTTCAATTTGTTATAGTTATTATGCATTGTGTTTATTATGTGGCCACAGTATTTATTTATTTATTTGCTGCTGCTGCTGGTGCTGCTGCTGCTGCTGGTGCTGCTGCTGCTGGTGCCACCCTTTCAATTTCGCCCAACCGATCGCGATCGCGATCGCTCTCCTTACGTAAGTGAGTCCGCCGCCGAGCGACCGAAAACCAAAGTGACATTGAAGGCTGCCAAAGCTAATTATGCAATTACCCGACACCCGAGAGACGGAAATCGGAAAGTGAAGCTGATTAAGGCTCTGCGCACAATGAGTGTGTGCGCAAAATGAGCACCGATTTTATTTAGTTAATTGATCGCTTACTTGTGAATGGAAATGATGTTTAGCTATACCATTTCTTTGGTAATGGTAAACATTAAATCATGATTTTAGCAAGGTACAGCTTTTTAAGACCTTAACTTAGACATGCCTAAAATATGGTTTATAAATATAAATCGTAAAGCCAAGGATTACGATTTACTATTTAGGTTTTACCTGCAGCTGTTTATGTATAAATTCTCATATAAATTCTTTTACTATTATAAATTCTTACTTTACATAATCGTTCCTGTAAATTCTTCTTCTGTTAATTCTTCTTACTTTACAAAATCTTATTTTACAAATTCCTCTCCTGTAAATTCTTCTTCAGTAAATCCTTCTTTTATAAATTCTACCTATATTACATCCAATTCCAAACCTTAAAAACATATAGATCAGTAACTGTTAGCTTTTGAACTGGAGCAATCTAGCTGAAACCCATTACAGTACGATCGCTTGCTAGGTTTATTAAACAAAGTTCAGAATTCATTCCTCATTAGATATTAAAAACAAATAATTTGTTATATATATGTAAGCAATTTAAGAATAATACAATCTTAAAACTATGTTCTAGTTTCCAATTTATGACTTTCCCAGTTGAATTTCACTGATTTCCAATAAGCAGAACTCCAAGAAAAAAAAATTGAAAAGTTTACCAAATTGGGAACTATAACCAAGAACACTTTCTACAACCAATTTTGGAAGGAATGCATTTCTACACCAGGCAGTTTCCCTTCATTCTCTCCATCTCCGATTTGATTCAACTCTTCCCCGCCGACTTGAATGGAAAGCACGGAAAGAGTAGCGTTAATCGCGGAACGTGTCTCGAATATTAAGAAATTATCCAAAAATTCAGAACTCTTGAGCTTACAACTCAATTGTTAGCAATCAAAGGGGCACAGAAGACCGCATAGGTTTCTTTTCTTTTATTTATTTATTTTTTTTGTTCACTGGGGAAGCGTTCAATGACTTTGCCAGAACATAAATCTTTAGCCGAGGTGTGTGGGGTGTGTCCGCAGATCACAAACTCAACAATTTACATAATATTTTGCATATTTTAACTCTTTCAGTTAGCCAGAGGAGTTAGAGCCAAAAAAAAAGCAGAGAACTGAAGCCGACAAGATGAGAAGAGCCAAAGGCTGGCTGTTAATGACAGCAACAGGTGAGTGGAACAAACTGAGCTGAAAACCCAAAAAGTCACTTAATGGTTTCATACGAACCGGACCGTGACATAATACCAATCCTGGCTGGGTTATGCAATTCCTTGGCAGCGTGAAGTTTTTTAATTAATTTATGTTTCGTTTTCGGCGGACGCAGTGCTGCTACTGAGCCTGTTGGCCTCCACAGACGCCGCCCTGCCCTTCAAGAAGGTGTCCATTGCCAAGACACCCGTCTCCACCAGCAGCACCACCACCAGCACAACGACAACAGAGCCAGCCGCAGTGGCCGAGGAGGAGGAAACGGAGGAGGAGCAGTCAGTGCCCACCAGCGAGGGCGGTGACAGCAACAAGGTGAGAAATGGATTTAGCCAGACGTTTACATGTCGTCCTCATTTGGTTTGAACCCTTCCTTCCAGTCGGACAATGGCACTCTGTCGAAGAACTCCAAGCTGACGGGCATCCCGCAAATTGACTACATCTGGGATCCCAACCTGCCCAGGGAGCTGAGGGGGTAAGATCTAGAACAAAATGAGATTGTATTAAAGATTTGCAGATTATTAAAGACTCTGAGTAACGATAATTCACCTTAAATTCTTGCTTTGCAGCTACAACCTGTCCACTTATCCCTTCCTGTCCAGCGTGCCGCCCATGGACGAGATTCACTTCAAGTGCGAGGGCCTGCACGACGGCTTCTATGCCTCCATCGAGTACAAGTGCCAGGTGAGCGGCATGACCTTGTCTGGCCTAACGGCGATGTAACATAATTGGTATACCAACCAAACCGAGCCCAGTCCAGACCCAACCCTATGTGCATGTCCAGCAATTTCTCTTTTTTTTTTTTGTCGTCTGCCGACGTGACGTCAAAAAAAAAAGAAACAAAAAGAAACAAACTTGTTTGCGGCTCGATCTTGACCCCAAAAGCGGGCAAAGAGAAGCGCTAAACGATATCTAACAGAGCGGATTAGTTATGGCCAAAATGTGATTAACCAGAGTTCGGACTCGTTGCAGATCTACCACCACTGCGTCTACGGCATCAGGCACGACTTTCTGTGCGCCAACTTCACGGCCTTCGATCAGCGCACCTTCATCTGCCACTTTGCCTCCGACGTGGACTGCGAGGGATCCCAGAAATACTGGAACAGGTAAGAGAGCTCCCCGGGGAATCCCCTCTCACAGAGGTCAAGCCATCTATTGATTATTTAAACGATATATTTATCTTAAATTTATAAATAAATTAATTCCTCAACATATTTAACTCTACCTTTACCCCTTATCCCCCAGAAACGATGAGCTGTACATGGCCACCACCACCACATCCACGAGCACCACAACTACGCCAGCGCCACCCACCCAGCCCCCGGCGCCACGTCGTCGGCCGCAGAGACCGCAGCGTCCGCTGAGGCGACCCTACAACCGCCGACCCATCGACGACTACTACTACGAAGATCAGGATCAGTACGAGGACGACTACTACGAGGAGCGTCCCATCAGGCGGCACAAGCCGCGGCCGCGTCAGAGGAAGCCAGTAGAGGTGGACTACGACGATGAGTACGACGAGAAGCGAGCGGAGGCGGAGAAGCCCAACAGACGCAACAGAAACCGCTACCGGGATGAGGAGGAGACCCAGGAGGAGGACTACGATGACCGGCCCAACAAGAGGCAAAGAGGTAAATCCACTCCAGGCCCAGCGGGCCGCAAGGTGTCTCCCAGGAAGCCAGGACGCGTGGAGGAGCGGCGCAGCTTTAACGACGACCGGCCGCTGGGCAGGCGGCGCATTGAGAAGCAGAGGACCACCCCATCGTCCGCTTTGGATGAGCTGGATGAGTACGAGAAGCCGTACGGGGGAGTGGATCAGGAGGAGGCGGCCGAGGAGCAGACACCACAGAAGGTGAAGACTACCCCGAAGCCACTGACGGAATTCATAACACCCAAGGCGGCAGCTGCCTCCGTTTATGCCCGTCCCCGGGCTCCGCCAAGGATAGCCCGTCCCGTTCCCATCAACGAGAAGAAGAAGTACTCATATCCGGTGCAGAAGAGCACAGCCACCACCCAGGCACCGTCCAGCAGTGGCCAGGAGGAGGAGGATTACCTCGAGGATCAGGCTGAGGAGGACTACGAGCAACCGCCAGCCAGGAACACACCCAGGAGGCGCACCCCGGCACCGCGTGCGGAGCAGAAGCCGACGAGAACCACTCTACGGAAACCAGTGACGGATAAAAAGCCGCTCGATGACGATTACTATGAACCGGCGGAGCACCAGGAGCCACTAAGGAAGCGCAAGCGTCCTTTGGCGCCCAGATCCCGGGCCCCAGCAGCAGATGTGGACTTCGAGGACGAGGACTACGAGGAGAGTCCAGCGCCCGTCTCCACAGCCGCTCCGGCGAGAAACCAGAGACTGAGGGCCAAGACCACCACCAGCACCAGGAAGCCAACGGTGCCACCGCGTCCACGCCAGCCGATCGTGGAGGAGGAAGAAGACTTGGAGCCGCAACAGCAGCCAGAGGAGCATGTCGAGGAGGAGACACCGGCGCCCAGGACGCGAGTCAACTCACTAAACGCGCGAACGGCGGGCATTGGAAAGTCGCAGCGTCCCTCATCGGTACGTGTGGTCAAGCGACCCTTCCTGCCCTCCAGGGGCGGCAGTCCCTATCTGCCTCGCGGCCTTCAGCCAGTGGGAGTAGCATTGAAACCCTTGCCCACCACGGAGCCCATTGACATGGGCTCGACCATCTCGGGAGTGCGTCTGCTCGAGCACGGGGCTCCCTTGCTGAGGGGAAGGCCCGACAGCGACGAAGATGACGACGAGGTGGAGCCACCTCCGTCTCCCAGTCCGCCAAGGACTACTCTCCCGCCGCGCAGTGCCCTGCCGGCCACATCGAAGCGAGTGGAGCAGCCGCGTCCCAAGCTAAACCTCGATGAGCTCTACGAGAATGACTACGATGTGACGCTGAACGATGCACTCGATCCCACTCTGAAACCGCTCTCGCCCCAGCATCCGCATACCAATACGCATCCACATTCGCATCAGCTTCCATACCAGCAACAGCAGCAGCAGCAGCAGCGGCAGTATGCCAGTGCCTACAATCCATTCGGCTATCAGCCAACAGCGTATCAATCACCAACATCCGCTTCAGCTTCAGCATCAGCATCCGCCCCTGCATCCGCACCCGCATCCGCATCTCAATCGCAGCCAGCGAACTATCATAGTGATTCCTATTTCTCGTCGACAGATATACGCCGGCGGGCTGTTGTCCCGGCGCAAGCCGCGCGTCCACATCGACTCGAATACGCTGCTGCCGGAGGAGTCGGCGGCGGGGGAGCATCCGGAGTGAGCCGGAGCTACCAGCCGGCGGCAGTGGCGGGCGGACGGATTGCCCAGCATTTCTACGACGACTTTGCCTACTAAATAGTTCGCGTGTAATAAGGTGAGTGTTTTGATCCTTCGATTAAACAGTCTTGATAAAGAATGTGCTCTTTCCTTCTTTCAGTTTCTTCAGCTGTAAATAAGTTTTCCCCAACACACACAAGGAGAGTTCCATTCGGTGCACGGCTCCTGCAACTTCTTAAACAAATCTGTCTCTACCCTTAGTTGTTTAGCCGCAAAAAAACCTACTCGTAATTCAGAAGGTTCGGGACATTATTGGCCTTCAACTGCTGAAAAGAAGCTCTGTGATTAATTCTCTACTTAAATGACAGCCTTTAGTTTGCGGCATTAATACGAATTGGCGATAAAATTAACTCTCAGTTCTGGATAAAGCTTTAGTTTATTCAATCCCACATAGGTCACTCTTCACAGCTCATGGCACGTCATGTCCCGAACCTTTCAACTTAATATATACGTTGTATAATACTCAAATGTCGTGATAGTAGCAGCTTGCGAATTTGTCTGCTAGCTCGTATCTAGTAGTTTATGAAACTAACTAACACAGCCTCCTCCTCCACGTTTATCTCCGCAAAATCAAGATTCAAGAAGAACGTTCAAAACCCCAGCAGAAAAATTAATTTAAAATTGCAATTTGCACAAAATGTGTCTGTAATATTTAAGCATTGTCCGGAGATCGACAGATCCAAGACTTGAGTCGGAGTGCATATAACATGAAACAAACAAAAACTGAAATAAATATAAAAAACCTACTTGAAGTTGTTTTACGATTCGCTAATCTTTACTGGAGGATTGCAGGCAGACCTTTAAATTCTCCGTTTCCTCCTCCAAATGGTCAAGTTTCTTCATTAAAATTATCTGAAAAAGCCGCATAGAAAGCTGAGGTTATCAAATTACAATAATTAAACTATTTTTACCTTGGCGGCAGACACTATTTCTGTGGCCACCCTGAGAGGCATGTGCTCCACTGATTGCACCAACAGCATGGGTCTGATCTTGGCTAGATCCTCAATGCTCCTGAATCCAGCTGCGTACAGTTGCTTGGCGCGATTCTGGATTACGAATAGAATTTCAAATCATCATTATAGCAACTCAAAGATTATTCTTTTCTACTAACAATTTTAACGCTTGGCAGCTCCATTAGCGGCACCAATTCGAGGGTTCCACATCTGTCCATTTTTCGAAGTATGCGCTCAAACAAGGGCTTGTAGCACCAAAACTCCTCCAGCTCCTCGCACAGACGAACAATGGCGCTGGAGGCGGCGATCGATTGACTGATCAGGTGCTGCAACGTTCCACGCTCAACGTTGTACTTGCTGGCCACATTGGGCAGCGGCAGGAGGTCAAGAATATCGGACAGGATTAGCACCTTGTACAGGCGGTTCAGTTGAAGGGACAGTGGTCCCTGGACCGACTGCATCTTGAACAGCCTGGCTGCATGGGCTTCGGTGAATCCCAGCTGCTTAAACAGAGCCTGCGACTCCGGCGGAAGCGAAGTGTAGACTTGAAATAGAATGCTAGCATCGGCCGGGAACAACTCATCGCCACGTTCGTTGGAGTTGAAGCACACGATTAGGTACAGCAGGTGGCAATAGTTGGTCAGGATGAGTTGCTGCTGCGCCTGCCTCAGCTCCTTGTGAATGGCATTGGCCCGCTTGTAATCGATGCCCGCCTTGAAGGCAGCTCGTCCAATGCTGGTCAGCTTAAATCGGGTGGACTGACCAATGAGCAGTCGCCGATCACCAGCAGGACGAGCAGTACTTTGATTCACATCCTGTGTGGTTATGATCTCCGAACAGTTGACCTTCGATTTGCTCAACGGCTCCGTCACCTGCAGCACCTTGTTCTTGAACATCTCGCGCAAAATGCGAAGCACTATCTCGTCTACGGCCACCTCCAGGGCGCTGGCCTGCACAGACAAGAGAGTGCTATTCACCAGACGATTCAAGTCCCGACGACACTCTGCCAGGTTCAGTCCAATCACGCTAAGAATCAGGCTCTGGAAGTGGTTTGAAAACAGGTGGAATTATAAATCAAATTTAATGAAAAATGATTCAAGGATAAATTGAAACAAAGTCTAAACAGTCACAGTTATTTATAGATTACACAGGTCGACAAAAATCGAACTTTTTTCTGCCCGGAGCATAAACGCAACAGATTCTGAAAGATCTTGGTCTGTATATTGCTGATTCGAAAACCAAAAGTATCCATCACGTACCAATTTTGAGAAAATCGCGGTCAAAGTATGAAAAAGTGCCCTTTTTGGCACTTTTCAAAGCCTAATAACGCGAATACCTTACGTGCCCCAGAACTGGTTTTTGGCTTAAATGAAAGCCTCATCTTTTTTCTTCAATATGGCAAAAGGGTCACCAACGTGGCACCTCAGGTTCGCCAGCTATAATGCTTTTTCTGAACTTACTTTTGACCCA
>VNJS01009973.1:0-12876 GCA_008042575.1 Drosophila watanabei | reverse complement strand
TACCGAAGAAGCTTCTGCTTAAGCTTCAACCATTCGCCGCTGAGTGAGAATGTGAATCACATGTACAGCTTTCCCAACTACTACGGCGGCAACGGCAGCATCAACTACTCGCCCACCTCCAATCTCTGTCCCCATGTCCTTCAATCGGACGCCTAACGATTCCATCGTAATACGGCTTCAGCTTCCTGCCATCAATCGGAAGTTGCCAAATATTTGGTACTCAAAACAGGTCCTTTTTTTGTGGAGTTTTTCTTCAAAGTATAGACGAATTTGCATTCGAATATTTCGAAATCTATTTTAGAATATGCTACCTTTCTGTGAAAATTTCCATACCTTATGGCAAAAACAATTTTGAACACAGCAACGAGTCGAGATGATTGATAAAAACCAGAAGACAACTTTGCTCGCCGGACTTCTTCGGACTAAACCTTTGCACCCTAAAGCGATACATCTTGATCGGTGGATAGGTTGTCACAATAGTAAATTCATTTTTTTATGCTTTCATAATATGCTTGTAAAACCAGCGCTTCGGGGCTCAAGGATTTCTGTAGCCAGAGTCCTTCGTCTACAACGAGGGCTCTGTGATTCTTAAGACTTATAATGTTCTCTAGAGCCAACGGATTAATTAAAATTCCCAAATTTTATTTAGTCTTCCGATCTGGATCGTTCCGACTTATAATGTTCTCTAGAACCAACGGATTAATTAAAATTCCCAAATTTTATTTAGTCTTCCGATCTGGATCGTTCCGACTTGTATACTTATGAGAATTGAAAAGAAGTCTAACTATATAACTGAAAGTTTGGTCGACGACTAGCACGATCGACTCGGTTGTTGATACCAATCGATAATATAAATAAGTTATACGGAAATGTCTCCTTCTGACTAAAACTATTACTTTCCGCAAGGGTATTACAAGGAAGTAAGCTATCTAGGAAAGTCGGGGCTTCATATCTTTGAAACTTGCAGTAGAATCGATTTGATTTAATTGGAAAACGAAGGGTATAAATATTGTATATTTTATATCATATTATATATTAATTCTTTAACCAATAATCGGAATCTTTCGGATTATCGAAAGCAAATTCTTGCGGAGGCCCTCAAGCGTGCATTTGTTCTCCTGGCGAAGCGTATCGAATATTGTTTTATCCTGTCGACAGATTTTCAACAACGCGTCAACCACGCTCGCCTCTTTTTCCGGTATTTTTTCATTAATTTTTTTATGTTTTATATAGATATCTATGGCCGCCTGGAGTTTTTGTACCGGGTCTTTTTGCCCCAGATACTCTCTAAGAGTATCGTAAACGGGTCGGAGTACTTCGCGGATAGTGAGTATCACTTGAGTCGTGATATTAATAAGAGCCGCAGCTGTAAGAATATCAAAAACATGTAAGAAGCACAACGGAGAGCCGAGATATGCTCACCGAAAATTGCCGCAGTCAGGATAATATGTGTTAGTTTCTGCATTGTTGAGGAAATGAGGCTTTCAATGGTAGTCTCTGATATTTAAGTTCATAGTCAAGCCGATTTTAATCTAAAATCAATTTATTCCAATCGACATGCATTTCAAGTAATTATTCACAGCAACTGACCCCGTAACATTTATACACCTGCATTTACTGCACGTTTGCTTACTTTACAGAAGGGGGACTTACCTACAATTGCTATTATTATTATACATTACTTACTTAATATATTATTGTAGTTAAAATGTACACGAAGCTACGTTATATAATATATTCGATCTGGCTTGTAATGTGAAGTTTCAAGTTCTCAATTCTGATGACATCGTAAAATACGATTAAATTTATTATCGTCACAAAAACAGAGGTAATTTTAATTACCTCATTCACTGCTGACTAAAACTATAATACCCTGAAAAGGTATAGGAATAGATATTTAATTGGAAATCGAAGGGTATAAATGTTTATAAATAAAAACCCTAAGCTTTTGCTACTTTGGATAGCTTTCTAACTGAGATAAAAGGCTTTATATATTTTTTTATGTTCTTCATATTATTGTTTTTATTTTTAAAGCAAACTTGGCCTGTAGAACTTTTTGATTATCAATAGCAAATTATTTTTGATGTCCTTAAGCCTGCACTTGATATTCAGCCGAAGAGCTTTGAAGAATGATCCTTCTATTTGGCAGATTTTTAAAAACAATTTTGACAGGAGCGCTTCTTCAGATTTGTTTTCAGATTCTAAGTAGGTATCCATAACCGTCTCCAATTTTTCTATTCCGTTTTTAACCCCAAAGTGCTCATTAAGTGTTCTACCAATTGCTGTTATATCGGTGTATACACGGTCGTCTTGAGTCGTGATATTAATAAGAACCGCAGCTGTAAGAATATCAAAAACATGTAAGAAGCACAACGGAGAGCCGAGATATGCTCACCGAAAATTGCCGCAGTCAGGATAATATGTGTTAGTTTCTTCATTGTTACTGGAAATGAGGCTTTCAATGGTTGTGTCTGGTACTTAAGTTCATATTAGACAAGCCGAATTCAACCTGAAATCAATTTATTCCAACCGACATGCATTTCAAGTAATTATTCACAGCAACTGACCCCCTAACATCTGCATTAACTGGCAACGTGTATTTGAAAACCTACAACTACTATTAAGTTCTTAATATATAAAAAAGAGGCATATTTCTGAACTTTATAAGAACAGGCTCACTCAACCGAAGCAAATCTTTAAGCTTTGTTCGGACTGTTTAGTAGATGGGTTAGGTAAAGTTTTCACAAAATTGGTTCAGAAGTTCAACACTTATTAAATAGTTTGGAATACATGACTTTTTTTTTTCAATAAATGGCATTTTGACATGTTGCCTTTTTATTTAAATATTGTTATTTGTCATTCATAATTATTGCTTCGTGTTTATAATTATACTTTTTTACATTTTTTTATACCCTTGCAGGGTACTATAATTTTAGACTGCAACGCATTGATGCAGGCATTTCCGAACCGATAAAGTATATATATTCTTGATCAGCATCAACAGCCAAGTCGATCTAGCTATCTGAATGAAACTTTATAGATAGTCTTCTATATACTCTCACTCGTATATATGTCGGAACGGGCCAGATCGGGCGCCTGTATCATATAGCTTACATACAAACAATCCGTAAATTTGTTGAAAAAAATAATAACTTCACTACTTTTAACATATCTTGATCATCTCTCGGTCGTGAGCTTTATATATATTATTTCAGACTTTGCATTTAATTTTATAAAAATCTGACTACTATATCATATAAAGCCGTTGACAGCTAAAACCAGTAAAATGCTTAATGCTTCTAGAAATATCGTTCTTCAATAAATCAAAGGGATTTTAAAAATACTTTGCCTTTTTTTAACAAAAAAAATTATGAAAAAATCGAATTTTGCACCGAGCCAACTAATTAAAAAGATTTTTTGAATTTTTTTTGTATTTTTGTATGAAAATTTGTTGTTTTTCCTATTATTTATCAACCTTAATGGTATACTTTTATTTGTTTTGCCATTTATGATTGGTATTAGGCAACTTTTGATGCCAGGTAACCCTAAACCTGGACAGGACTACGTCAAGCATCCTTTCCTTAATTAATTTACCCATTTAAATAGCATAAATATTATATTTTTCAACAAAAAACTATGATTAAAAAAGAAAAATTGCACTGAAACAAAAAAAAAAAAAAAAAAAAAAAAAATCACGGTAGGAGCGCAAAACTGTTCCCACTGCAAAAATCCTCAGCGTACCGAAAATTAATTCTAAAAAAATATCTACCAATAGTAAACTTAAAATGTATTATTATTTAGCTTCACAATATCGAAATGTATCCTGAACGTCTGGGACTCGATCGACGATATTACCAGACGAAACTGTAACGCACAGTGAGGAAATTAAGCAAATATGCTACATAAGATTTTTGTTTGTCGGCTTCCAAGTTGTCAAATGCAAATATCTGATATATAACGTTAAATTTATTTTTATTTAGTGAGATCCATAGAGAAAAAATACTTTTTGGTGTTTTTAGGTGATTTAAACCAAAAAAATGTTTATATGGATATGTAAAGCCTAGCAGTTGGGCTTTTTGTATCAAATGCGCGTTATTGATTCATCTATTACTCTTATAATTCGGGTCCAAACCTTACACAATTGGTTATTATTAATACATTTTAATATTCTGAAGCTAATAAGTAGCAAATTTTGAATTTATTATTCGCCTTTTTTAAGAATTAATTTTCGGCTTGAGTAGCTACTAAGCAGATTTGAGGTGGGAACAGATAAATAAAAGTAAAAACAAAACATTTTCATACAAGTTTAAAATCTTTCTAATTAGTTGGCACGGTGTAAAATTCGGTTTTTTCATAAAAATTTTTTTTTTATTAAAAAGAGGCAAGGTATTTTGAAAATTCCTTTGATTTATTAAAGAACGATGTTTCTAGAAGATAGCTGTCAACGGCTGCATGTGCATAGCTGCAAGAAAAAAAATTATAACTTTGTCAGTTTTCAACATAATTTCGTCTTTGAGGCACGAGCATTTCATACTAATTTAGAATTTGGTTGTAAATTTCATAAGAATCGGACGACTATATCATATATCTGCCATACAAACGATCGGTAAATGTAGATGAAAATTACATTACAAAAATGTAAAACTCTAAAAATAAAATGAATACGAAAGTAATTTATATTATATAAGATTATAATTGATCCAATACAAATCTCCAAGGGTACACGAACTTAGGCATTCCGAAGATAGCTTCCTTTCTTGTTAGTGTTGAAATATAAGCTGTGTGGCATGATTGATTACTTTGGAAACTTGATTGGGTTTTGGTTTATAGCAGAATTCCTCAATACTTTTAATAGGGTCTGCCACTGTTAGTCTGTAGATCAAAAAGTAACAGATCTAGTCAATCTTTCTTATTTGCTTAAAATGTTTAGTAGCTTCTGTGGCCTTATTTATACTTATCACCTAACTACCAATAAAGTACACTTAATTGTTTCTCATATTAATACCTTTATCATCATCGATCAATTTATTCTTAAATTCCTTATTTGAAATATGATTTGCAACAGCAGAAAATAGTATAGGGTTAACTAAGAACGTACATACCACCGACCTAAAAAGTCAATACTAGGCAAAGTCGCAGATGGTTTTAAACAATTGGCGAACAGAAGACATGATAGTAACTATAAACAAATGTTCTAGAGCGAGACTCGTCCTTAAAGATCAGTAAAAAAAAAGGGGAAAGTAAATACAAAAGTCTAGAATCTTTATAATTAAAATCGCATCAGCGATTATTCGGAGCGAAAACCAAACAAACAAAAAGCCGCCCCCGATCTTAGCACCGGATTATTTTTCCAGAGCGGCGCGGGAACGCAAAAGCAGCTACCCCCTCGAAGACACGGTCTCGAGACAGGGGCTTCCCCTCAAAGATCAGATCATCATTAACATTTGTGCAAATCCTCAAGGCGCCGTCGTCGAGCTACTGTTTACCAGATTGAGATGCGGACTGGGCTAGCTCCTGAGGAAGGCTGCGGATGCAGCTCCTTGATCGGGGCGTTAATTACTTGAGCGCTGTCTCTCTGCCGGATGGCCGGCAGATCTGGACTTTGAGATTCCACCAAGTATCGACAGAATGCAGGCCATTGTGTTTCCATTTTCTATTCTCGTACATGTCCTGTTGCATTTCCATTTTCCCTTTGATTGTTCGCCTAATCTGTGCCACTTGCGATGGCAGGAGTTTGATAAACTGAAACCGATACTTTTGCTCTCTTTTCCGGCGAGTGCGTTTTTCTCCGAGAGTTTCCGCAGCGCAGGCAGGATTTTCCAGGACAGGACGCCCAGGGAAAGGGATGGGTGGTCGCGGGGCCCAAATGCAATTGCAATTGCAACTGTACTGGGAGAAACTTTCTAACGATTCCTTGGCGTGACGAGGCCAATTTGTAGGCCGACTTCCTCCCGCGATTGCTGTCCTTGTTTGCCTCTGTTTGTTTTCTAATCAAAGGTTTTTGTTCTCCGTTGCTCAGTTTACAGTTTCGAAGTTCGCTTTCGCATTCCCATTTGGCGGCTAATTTAAAAACTTTTCTTATCAGTTGATGAAATCTAAAATTGCATTTTTATGGCACTTCCTCTGCCTGTTCCTGTTCGCTGTTATTCCTCGCCATCTCCTCCTTTGTCCTTCAGCCACCGCGGTTCCGCCTATCGACACTTTCGTTTAAAAAAGTTGCTCATTTAATGCTAATGTTTCTGTCAAAAGTTCGCCTTTCCCATTACTGTTTAGTCCTGTTGTTCGAACTCAATTACCGCCGTGTATCTAGTTAGGGCTCGGAGGTCCTGAATCGTTCGCAATTAGGATAGGTCCGGACGCAGGACTCACAATGCCACTCTGATTGAATTACAAATTTCCCAGGCAATTAAAAGTCAAGGAAGAACGCTGACAAATGCGTAGAATTCTTCTTCGCTGGATCTTCAGGATTCCGAATCAATTACAGACGGCATTGTTTCCTCGCACTAACGAATCGCTGACCCCTTGACCCTTTTGGCCTTGTTAGGGGTTGTCTGGAATTGGACCACGTCTCGACGCTTCTTCGTCTTCTGTGACGAGGGTTTGCACCTCGACTGCCATCAGGTAGCCGATGGACCATCACCGAAGGCAGCAACAAGCGGCAGCTGTCCCCTGCGGCCACGCCCACCACGTCAAATGAGTGCGCCCACTTATGCAGATTTAATTAGCAGCAACTAGCTAAGAGGCGAAGAGGCGATCGTGAGTTATGGGGTCCCCGCAGTTGGCCCCCTGAAGCCCCGCCCCGAGCAAATGCGCCCGATCAGGCGCTCATAAATCAATTTAAATGGCCATCTCAGCGAGCAAAAGGCAACTGGGGCAGGGACTGAGGCGGTGGGGACTCCGCCGGCACGACGGTGAATGTCTGAAATTGTCTGTAATTATAGTGAAAACACTTGGCACAGCACAGCACAGCACAGCATAGCGCACTCCCCCAGAGAAATTGATTTAAAATTCGCCAGCCAACGTCGTGCCCGGGCCACATACATAAACGTACCGTACGTGGAGACCGTGTCCACGTTGTGTGGCCATAATTCAAAATTTATGTCTTTTGAAATTATTTTAATGTCTCTAATGGAACTCCCCCGCCCACCTGGCCCCGCACCGGAGACCCCCTAGTAGGGTGAGATCAAGAGAACTGCGCACAAATAATGGGCATGTTAATTTCATTGAAGCTCCTTGACTAGCAATGAGCCATAAAACAAGATCATTTATTTGGTTTGGATATTTCTTTACAATCTGTAAAGGGAATAATCAATATGTAGACGTTATCTTGTTTTTCAAAAAGAATTAAAGGTAAAACATACAAACATAAAACAATATTTAATAAACAAATCCTAAAATGTTTGTCAGAAATACTTGTGATTGCTAAAACCAACACATTCAAAAGCTCTTTTTAGTTGCTTTAAAAGCCGAAATGGCGTAAATCCTGTTGTTATACTCTGCACCCATTAGTTAGGGTATTATAAGCTTAAGAAAGTGTAAAACAACCGATCTTGAGCTCGCAAATTCGGTGACAATATGTGCATCTGTCGCATGCAAGTCAAATTCGTTCTAAACAGTAACTAGACAATATATGTTTATTTTATTTTGAGGTTTAATAGAACCGGTGCAACCGGTGAAATCGAATAATAAACTTGGAAGTTATAAGACATTAAAGATTCTGTATTGATGTTCTGCAACATCTATCTGTTGGCCACCTCAGTGGGTGTTGCTCAACATGTTCATAGCAAGAAGTGTCGCGCAACATTTTCCTAGCAACATTTGTCTTCAATGCTGTTTCAGTTTTTTCATAAATTTGCGCATAATTAGACAAAGGCGAAATCATAAAAATTCTACTTAATTTCACAATGCTTTGGGTACCAGGTACATTTCTCTATCGATTATAGCTCTCGTACTTGTTTTTGTTAGTATGGAGAATCTCTTTTATGGCTATTATTATTTGAATGTTGAATACGTATGTATTTTAAATAAAAACACTTATATAGGTTTAGTTTTATCCACGCTTTTGATATTTATAATCATGGCGCACTTTTAACAATTATATTCAGAAACTTAAAATTAAATTTTTCTAGAAGGGTCCATCGAAGTATGACACCATTAAAAACAAACTTACTTACAAAATCTCGAATTTCTTTGGCCACCTATTCATCTCGTTTCAAATCCATTCCGATTTCTGCAGCACCTCGTCTGGTTCGATACAATCGCAACTAATTGATGTTAAAGCTCAATCACCGAACGAATATCGGCGCAGCTGGAATGCCGGCGAGCAGTCAGAGCAGCAAACATGAGCGCTCCCTGGGTCGCCGACTTCCAGTCAATCTCTGTGGCGATAAATATCGCACTGTGGCAGCCACGGGACTGGCAACGTATCCTACTCCATTAGTGGGGCATCATGTCGAGCATTGGTGTAAGCAGAAATGTCCAACACAACATCGATTACAAGATCCCATGCCGGGCAACCGAGCTGGGCACGAGTCGATTTGGATGTCGTCTGCGGCGAGAGTTTCCATTTCCGATCTGATTAGGCTTGCACCAAACCCGGGATGGCCGACCCTCCCTCCAGCGAGGTCAGGAACGCAAACAAGTTCGCAGCGGACAACTCTCGATCCTGGCCCCTTCTCCAGCTGCCACACCTGCGCAGCTTAATAAATAAATTCGCCAGTGGCCCGGTCCAGGCACCAACTATTTCCCTCTCCCCTGCGCAGGCTCCCCCGGCTCGAATGATACGAAAACAAATTGAAATTGGCAACTCGCTTGTTGAGCGCTAATTTATTAGCCACTCGCCCGGCGAGCCTAGAATTTTAATTGAATATTAACACCTTTGGCAGACGATCTCGCTGGGAGTTTGGTTTCCGAGTCGCGCTGCGGTTGAGGCCACTGGTCAAAGTGCCTCGAGCGGTGCTCACAATTCAATTTTTGTGTGTCTTTGTGGCATTGATTTATGCAACAGCTTCGATTCTCGAACTCCCATGTGCGTGATCCGCGTGTGTGGGTCTCCACTCGCCTCTCGACACCAATTCTGGTAGCGAGAGGAAATTGGTTATTTATAAGTGTCAGCTGATGATTAAATTGGGGTTAGCCCGAGGTAGAGGGGGTTTCATCATTTTTGGATCCAAAAGGTCCTAGGTAATATTGTTATACGTTTATTGTGGAAATCGCGGGATCCTTCTTAAAGTAAATTAGATCAATCAAAAGTCCAATCTTTACCAAAACTGTATGATCAATGTATAAAAGATAGTAAACAATAGTGCGGCTATTGTTCAATAAACAATTTTATAAAGGATACAAATGCGGATTACCGGTCGCACTTAGTTTGTGGCAGTGCAGGGTTCATTTTCCATAGCTTGAAAACGGATCGCTTGTGAACCTTTTATGATATATTTGGAGATGCAAAATATAATTATCTAATTAGAATTATCTTCAAATTATTAAAAAAAAAGCGGTCAGAAATAGCTAAAACTTTACATAAACTCAGTTTTTGATCACTAAATATTTGTTCACCAAAAACTTTCTTTCGAGTCGCTTGGCGATTCTTTTCAATCAACGCTCGCATTCGCTTATATGGTTTCTGATTGAGTTTATAAACATTTCGCGATAGTCTCGTTTCATAATGGACTCTTGGTTCACTGAGTACATCAAAGTGGCTATATATGAAGAAAAATAGAATAGAAAAACAGAAGAGCCACCTAGCCTACGAGACTTTGGTAAGGAATTTAACTGATAATCTGTGTTAACTGAGTTAAATGATGAAGCTTGGCATCGATTTTGATCCTGAACCTTCTGCAAAATCCTCCCTGTCAAGCATTGAAACCGCAGCGACTCACGCGATCTCTGCGAGATTCGCCAACCTCTTGACCACCCACGAGCTGGACGTTGAACGTGGCAACCCCACGATCATATCTGCAAATTGGACAAGCCCCCGCTGCGTCGCGTGGCCCGAACATATTTGACACGCCTCTCCCCAGCGTCCGGGCCAAGTGCAAATTGTTTTTAAACTGTTTAATTAATAGGAAAATTATTTAAATAGCTGACCAGGTCAAGAGGGGGAAGCAGCCGCCGCAGCAGGCGATGGGGAACGAGAATCACAATCTAATCTCCGCGCAGCGATCAGAACGAGATCAGCGAATTCCGCGCCATCGGTAAACTTTGGGGGGCTGGCCGCTATTATTTATTGACACTCGAAACCGAGGGGAAGCTGAGCCCCTCCAGCCCAAGCGGAGGATGAGGCGGAGTCTCCCGAGCGGCCAGGACTGTTGGCCGAGGCGTCGCCGCCTGTGACAGCAGATGGTGTCGGCATTCCAGGCCCCTTCCGCCATGTCTCCTCTGTACACGCGACTGGCGGTCCCCGGGAGGAGAGTCCCCACGCAGGATCGGAGAGGGGAAACGGGGAACGGGGAACTGGGACGCGAAAGAGAACCCGGACCGCCTGCCTGGCTCCTCGACACTCTACTCGACTGTTTGATTTATGCTCGCGTAATTGTTGGTTTAAACGCTTTTGCACAGAGTCCCGCTTGGTGGAGAGAAACAATGGGGAGGGGACGGTCTTCGCGCTGCAGAGCTGCGATATGACGCCCCAGTGAAATGTGAGGCATGTCCAGGGTTGTCAAGTTTTGGTAAAGTATAATATTTAAATATTACTTTAAATATTATTTTTAAGCTAAATTTTATATCAAAGTTACTAAATCTACAGGTGCTTTATATATATGTAGAAGAGTAAGCACAGCTGGACTCGCTTTAAATATTTGTTTTGACAAAGTACTCCGATTTTGGGAAATGTTAAAGGCTTACCTTCCATTTTTCCAAATTGCTTAGCTCTTTAAAAAACCAACACCACTTGGCAACCCTAATCAGCGTCTATCTCGGCCGTAAACATATATATCCAAAGTGCTGGCCTTAAATTTCAGCTTCGGCGTCGGCTTCTCACGTCACACCCCCGGGACCACCTTGCAGCTGCCGCATTCGCTTATTTTCGTTCGTTTGTCATCATTTTTTCAATAAATTTCAATTTCCAGGTTGCAGGCCCCCCTGGCCGAGGGACCTGCGAGGAGGTGAGCGGGGGAAAGGGTAGGGGAGAGGGAAGCCCGTATCGTATCCTTTGTCCACGGCGACCGCCTGTGAAATCCGAAGTGTAAAATTGATTTAAATGGCTCGTGAGTGAAGGAGATAATTTTCAGTTGTCAGATGCTTGTAATATTTATGTGGCAGCGATTATTATCCCGTCGCCCCACGTCCCTTGGGTCCTTGCTCCGTCTGCCCCGAGATCGTTTAATGTTACCTACGCGTGAAAATTACTTACTTGTCCGGGCGCTGCCCCTTTCCATCTTCCCACCTTCCCTCCTTCCCACCTGGCCAGGCACCCGAGGCAACGCTTAACTCATTTTTAATATGAATAATTGTGGCAAATTACAAGGCAATTGCATGTGCCCGGAGCCTTAGTCCACGGCGACAGCGAGCGGTGAATGTAAGTCGGTAATTGAATTGGCGGCCAATTATCGGAAGGCGAATGTACGGGCCACAGGCTCGTCATGGGACGCGTGAGAGAACTTTTAAATTTCCGGTCAACTATTGGTGAAATTACTGTCTAAAGAATAGTTTGTGTCTGGTGTGAGTTTGCGTACATTAAGGAGATTTATATTACACGATATGCTCAGGCAGATTTTTGATGGATGCAATGTTCCAGCTTTAAAAACTTCTCTGGTAATTGAAAATATAATTTCAGGGATTTTTGTTATACCCTAATTAAATAATAGCAAAGTTGAGTGAAAGTCTTTTATATTAATATCAGGGTTGATTTTGAATATGATACACAAGTACCCAATATATTTTTTATGATTATTGCACAAACTTCTAAAATCTACACATTTCAATTAAACACTTTAGAGTTGTAAAAAAAAACGAAATAAAAAAGGCTTCGCTGTCTTAATAAAGTTTAATATTTTAAAAGAATTTTGATTAATTATGGAAAACTTATACACGCTTCTTCAATTTTTTTTTACTGCTACAGCTTTGTTATTTTAAACTTTACAGCTTCAGATAAAATTATTATTTGGTTTTATTTACTAAAAATACAAATACATAAATAAAAGAATATATTGGCTTATGGCTGACATGAGATTGGTTTACATGATCGGTTGATTTAATTTAATTGAATAATAAATAAATAAAAATTAAAAATAATTGTGAAAATATAATTACATACCTAGTTGATTAAATAACAATAGTCAAACAAAACTATCACAAAATTATCGAAAACATGCTTAGAGACGATATAAATCTACTGAAGTCTCGTTAAGTAATCGCATACTAGCTCACAAAACAGCGTTTAATGAATACAACGTGAACGAGTATTTCTAAATATATGTCTAGTTTTCAACCATTTCGGAGACATCTTGGGATAATTTTGTAATAATTATATTAAGTCTCACCAAAGGTATCATACTAGATCCGTTTCCAGGGTATCGAAATTTAAACTTTCACAAGCTTTCACCAGTGATTCGTTGAATCTAAAATGATGTTCGTTTCACGTTCAATATTCATATCGCTCACAATGTTTTGGACCACTTATAGGTAGTTGAAAATGAGCAGAAAATAGTAAACATATTCTGTAATATGGCAAAGAAAAAAGCAAACAGATCATTATGATCATTAGAATAATTCACATATACTTCTCAACATCTGTAGTTTTGGTCACGAAGTAAACATTTCTGTTTGCATTTTTACAAATTTAGGCGTATAATTTATGGTCTAAGACATTGGCCGATCAAAATGTTATGATATACCTTTCCTAAAGAAATCAAACATAATCTTCACTAATTTCTG
>VNJS01009968.1:0-11694 GCA_008042575.1 Drosophila watanabei | reverse complement strand
TTTACCGTTACAAGATGTTTTAACAAACATAAAACATCAAATGTTTTTACAATTATTTGTTATTTTCTAACTTATAATTAAAATGTTTTTTTTTTTTTAGCACTTGCGCTCTGTGACTGGTCACAATTACAACAAAGGCGAAGAAATTTAGCACGACGTCACTGTTCACCCCGAGAAGCGTCCTCATTATTTACAAAAATGTCTGCGATTGGATGTATTGAAGTCAACCATTTAATTAGCCATCTAAATAAAGTTATATTAGGAAAACCCTGCAATATAAAACCATTAATTCTTAAAGCAAGTGCTAACATGTTTTGTAAATATATGTGTTCAGTTCGATTTGATTACGAAGATAAGGACTTTCACAAAATTACTGGCTATTTTGATAATATTTTTTGGGAAATTAACCAAGGGTATTCTTTGGATTTCTTACCTTGGCTCTTGCCATTTTATAATAATCACGTTAAGAATATTGAGCACTGGTCAACAGCAATAAGAACATTTATTTTAGAAAAAATTATTAATCAACGAGAATTAGATATTAATGTTGAAGAGCCAGACCAAGATTTTACGGATGCTTTGCTAAAGAGTATAAAAGAAAACAACCATGTAACGCGTAATACAATTATTTTTATGCTAGAAGACTTCATTGGAGGGCATTCAGCTGTAGGAAATTTGGTTATGTTAACACTCGCCTATATAGCTAAAAACCCAAAAATTGGCGATAAAATTAAGATAGAGATAGATAAGATATCAAATAATGGAACGAGACCTATTTGTCTTTATGATATGAATTCAATGCCTTATACAATGGCAACCATTTTAGAGGTATTACGCTATTCTTCTTCTCCCATTGTTCCTCATGTAGCAATGGAAGACACAGTGATTGCAGGATATGGCGTTACCAAAGGTACTATTGTTTTTATAAATAACTATATTTTAAATAAAAATGAAAATACCTGGAATCACCCTGAAAATTTTCAACCAGAACGTTTTTTAGAAAAAATTTATAAGCGTCCTTTAGATAAGACCGAAAACAGACAATGTTCATATGGGTCTGACTCAGGTATTCAGTTTGAGAGAGAAAAAGAGTACAATAAATATAGCAACTTAAACAAAATAATGCATAGCTCACAAAATATTTATATTAATTCATTTGATAGATATGTGTATCAGCTGAAAAAAAATATTCCAAATTTTTTACCATTTAGTATAGGTAAGCGCACTTGCATTGGACAAAATCTTGTTAAAGGATTTGGCTTTATTTTGCTGGCAAATATTATTCAAAATTATAATGTTAATTGTGGAGACTTATCAAAAATTCAAATAAATAGAGCAAGTGTGGCTTTACCGACAAAATGTTTTGACCTGATCTTTATACCAAGACCAAAAATAACTTAGTTATTGTTTACACATACCTTATATACTATTATATATATCTTATGGCTGTTTAAAAAACACAAATATCCAATATATTTTTAAGAAGACTGATTAAATTGTTATGTTCTTAAACACTGAGACATAATCCTTGTAATACATATACGAATAATAATAAAATTTTTGATAAAATATATGTTTAAATTAGCTAGGACTTATTAAATTGGACATTTTTTTACTACAAATTATTTTGCAAGTGCTGTAGTAACAGAATTTATATTTCTATTAGACTATCTTCCTCCCCAAAAATACCTCCTGGTTGTTTTTATATTTTCTACCTTTTATCTTGAGCGCTAGGTCTCCTCGACGTTCTTCTCGTGGCTGTCCCACTTGCCCCGAATTTTCAGGCCCAGGACATACTCCCGGGACCATCGCCACCAGAACGTTTGCCTGCGTGACAAGACAAGCTGCTATCGCCGCAAGCAACTGAGAACCGCCTGTCCGGGGTCCGGATTGCTGGTGTTGTAAAGAGCGGCCCGCCTGGCAGGAGGTGCCTGGGAGTCTGCGCCTCTCCGTCGCTTGGGTCCTGGCTTATTACTCCAAAAGGCCGTTCATCACGGTTTCGGTCCCGACGAGGAATGTTGAATGTTGAAGCAGCGCACACATGACAGAACTGTCTGACTGCATTGGGAGAGTTTCGTTAACAGCAAGGGATACTTGGCATCATACGATCTGAGAGCGAAAGCTAGTCGCCCCCCAACTCGCAACAAGAAAATGTTGCACCAAGTGCCCATATCGTCATAAATGAAAGCGTTTACACGCTGAAGCCTTTGGCCGACCTTGGCGCCTTTACAAATTTTATAAATTTTTATGTGATACTCATGCTTTAGTACTATTTCAACGATTTTCTAAAAGGCTTCAATGTATTCAGTCGAAGACAGAGTTTTTTTGAAAACTATATTCTTTTGTTTGCATTTATAAAGCGGATTATATAAGCGAACACCCTAAGTAGTTTGAGGTGACGAAAATCTCTCGATGCCATCCAGCAGCATAGCAGCGGTCAGTCCGACCGTAGTCTTCCTTGCTTCCTGTTGCAAAACTTCTTCATCCAGCTCGAAATGGGACAGTTCTCTTCTTCATCATTCAAAAACGGTGGTCCAATAAACCAGATTAATTGACCGATTTAGTCCGCGTCACAACATCTTGAAACCATATCTGCTGGGTTTTGCTTTGTTGGTACATGCCGCCAATTAGCTTCTCCTGACCATTTTTGAATCTGCTCTACCCTGTTCGAAACAAAAGTCGTCAACGAAGATGGATGAGATCGAATCAAATGAAGACTAACTTTATAATCCGACCAGTATACTATTTGTGCGATAGGAACTTTTAAAAAGGGTTTGATTTTATGGCAAAGACCTGCGAGAAGGTGAGCGGCACATAACTCAAGCCTAGGGAGCACTTTGGTCTTGAGCGACACTACTTTCGACTTGGAAGTCAACAACGATAATGTGAAACCTTCGGCAGTTTTGCTACGAATATAAACGCAAGCTCCATAAGCTCTCATGGATGCATCGAAAAGGCATGTAACTGTACCGGTGACATATGTATGCACATATCGAGAAATGGATATGTATCGAAATGGACTTATTAAGCCCTAGTGCCTGTTGTTTTTGCTCGGAGACCCATGACAGATTTGTCAATTTTGAACTTAGGGGCATCTTCGCTAGGGAACCACGACGCCTTCGTTGAATCGTTGAATACTTATCGACTTAACTGTGCTCTCAGATGCAGTGACCTTAGGTGAGTTTGAAAACCCCTTTGTCAATTAAAATTCAGCTGTTTGAAGAACCTAAGACACTTCAGATTTAATCGTCTTTACTTCCTCTCCGCATGCAGCACCAGTTAACAGGTCATCGGTGTAAAAGTCTGATTCAATTACGTCAGCAGCTCTAGGTAATGAAAGTTTTGCAGCTTCACTCAACCAAATATGGAGAATTGGTGCTGGTCCAGTTCCATATGTTACGGTGTTGAGCTTATAAAATCTCAAGGATTACAAGGGGTCTCTTCTCCGCACTATGAGTTGAAACTGCCTCTCCGTTTCATGAACCATAACTTGGCGTTAAATCTTCTTAACATCAGGGCATACCTGTGCAACCGGAGGCAGAGAAGAGTGATGTAAAACTGCTTTTGAAGGATGGGTTCACCCATCCATGTCATTCGAGGCCACCTGAGACGACGCCTTGCAAGACGCATCGAAAACGACGCGAAAACACATTGATAGGGCGGGGTAGTCTTCCATGAATTCTAAGTACATGCCTTTCATATCAGGATCTCGAGACAAACTTCCCTCAAGAGACAAAACCGCCAAAGGAGTTGCCTAACTCATTCTGATCGGACATAAACGCAGCCTTACTCTAAACCGACCTGATGGCAATAGTCTTCCTGTTATGGTCTTCACACAACTTGTGCTCAGGCAATAAAATTTTCTTTGGAGATGGCATTTCCTCCAGTGACAAAAACTTTTTAGTGTGCTATCAATCGATACTAAAGGTTCTTCACTACAATTAAAACTATTCACACCTTGGTTCGGGACCGAAGATTTGTATCTGCCCGAGACAACGCAATCCAGAAATGTCTTTTGCTGAGTTGGATAGTCGAGTCATTGTCTAAATTGACCAACAGGTTGCAATTTAAAAAATGATTCGGCTCCTATTGCATATCAATTTTTTGAGACTTGAAAAAGTAGGGGTCTGCTAATGGTAAGTTTTTTGGGATCTTCCAATCGCGGACGTTCACCAATTGATCAAGATGATAAACGGAGATCTTTTTCATGATCCAGAAATCGAAGGAGAACTCACTTCTATTAAGTAGCGATTTCACCACTGTGTATGCCTTTTTTTTTGGGCACGAGTCCCAACGATTCCCACCTCCCGCCCAACCGGCCGAGGGGCGCAACCGTGTGACGTACGGCATGTACGCGTTCTAAATAGACGCGTGAGAAAGAGAGGAGAGCACGAGGGAAATTATATTTTACTAAGATACTACATACTACATACGAGCTAATTCTACAAGCAATAGGGTTTTAAGTTTTGGAAGACTATCACTTCCATCAATAAAATCAAAGAGGCGGTTGTAATCTGCGCATAAAACCCTAAAGGGTTCATGCACTTCAAACTCCCTCCTACAGTGACCAATAACTAAGGGGATATGGGATCTAGATGTTAGTCGCGGTACGGGAAATTGAGCTGAGCTAGCAGATAGAAGCTCTTCACGTCCCCGTGTCTTAGCTTATCTACAAAGACGACGACAATAATCGTTCTACGGTTAGCTAGGGAAGGAAGGTTAACTAATAAAACTCTACTAGAGTAAGACGGTAATCTAAGGCCGGCAGGTTAAGCCTCGTAGGGCGAAAAGCAACGACTTTTTTGACAAACTCAATGCGGCTACTATGAACTCCAAAACTGGGACTTCAAACGCAAGAGTCATACTCCAAAACGGGCCGAACTAACGATGGAACAAGAAAGGAAGCTAACTTCGGTACGCCGAAGTTTGTATAACCTTGCAGATTCCAATCGTGTCAATTATAATCTATCCCTAACTAAAAATTAACTACTTTCATATTCATAAAATTGTTACAGCCCTACATTTTTTTTACATTTTTACATGTACACAAAAATGTAATTTTCCTCCACATTTACTGATCGATTGTGTGGAAGCTATATGACTTTTATGAAATTAAAAACGAAATTCTGAAATAATATAGAATTCTTATATCTCTAAGTAGAAGTTATGTTGAAAACTGACAAAGTTATCATTTTTTTTCTAAAAATTGCTCGACCTTTCCTATGGAAGCTATAAGATATAGTAGTCCGATTTTTATAATTTTAGATCCGAAATTTTGAGAAAATGTATAAAGCTCATAAGAGAGAGTTAATCAAGATATGTGAAATAACAGTTAAGTTATTATTTTTTTCTTCAAATTAACGGATCGTTTGTATGACAGCTATATGATATAGTTGACCGATCCGGCTCGTTCAAACTTATGTACGAGTGAGAATTTATAGAAGACTATCTGCAAAGTTTCATTTAGAAAGCTTAAGAACTTTTTTGCGTGACAGACTGACAGACGGCCATGGCTAAATCGACTCGGCTGTTGACGTGTCCTTCTACCACCTTTATATAAATCCAAGCACGCCTCTGGCTTAATCAACCATGCAGGAAATATGTTCAGAAAACGAAAGATTAGGATCAAGACAGACTGCCAGATCATCGACAAGTTATTTTTTCCAAAGAGCAATCATTGCGCATATAGGTGGCATAATAGGGAGTGACACGTGAAACTGTCATCAGTTTGCTCTTGGAGCTGTTGAGATGTAATAAGTTAGAACGACACCATGCCTGAAAATTGTTAAGATCCGATTGTAAGTCCAACTGGCCAGAGCTGTCCTTATACTGCAGGCATAGTTTAACATCGTCAGCGTACATAAGCACGCGAGAGTTGGTTAAAACTAGCGGAAGGTCATTGATAAACAGCAGTGGGCCTAGGTGGCTACCTTGTGGGTTGCCAGATGTGACACTGAGGAATTTGGAGAGAGCATTTTTAAACATTATCTTTGTAGTTATGTCAGATAAATAACTCAAAATTCATTTAATAAGATCAACAGGAAACCCAAATAAGTCAATTTTCCTTAGTAGAAGAGAATGGTAAACCGAGTCAAAGGCTTTACTAAAGTCCGTGTAAATCACATCGGTTTGAAGTTTGCGTTGGAAACCTCTAATAACAAATGAGGTAAGTTTCAGCAGATTTGTAGTGGTTAATCTGCGCCCCATAGTTCCATGCTGACATGGGGAAACGACTGATCTGCACAAGTGCTGCAGGTGCGGAGTTATTCATTCTCGAAGAGTTTCGGAATAGCCGATAACTTTGAGATTCCTTCCAAATAAGGGAAAATTCGGAGGCTTCTAAAGATAAGGTAAACAATTTTAGAAGGGGATTGCGCAATACCTGAGCACGCAGCCCGGTATTCCATCGGGACCCGGTGAATATACTGGCTTAACGCGTTGAAGATCCAGACTTAGGGAGCTTTCGTTTAAAAACGGACTGAAGATTAGGTTTGAACAGGGCATAGAGTAAGCATATGTCTGATTTAAATTGGTTGAGGGAGGATAAGTAGTTTTAAAAAACTCCGCAAATAGGTCGGCAATAGCCTGATCTGAGTTTGCTGTAGAGTTTTTAAATGAAAGCGAGGAAGGATATAAATTTGGTTTACGCTTAGTGTTTACAAAATTATAAAACTGTTTAGGGTTCTGCGCAAACTGAGCCCAACAACGAGTCAGATCATTTTTATAACACTGAGCGTTGAGCACGGTAAATTTAGACCGAGCACTTATACATTTAGATAGAGCCGTATGAGAGCCAGAGTGTCAGCCAGAGTGTCTGCTCTTTACTAAACCAAGGTGGTTAAGTAGGGTTTTCTTAGGTTTTTCTATTTAATTTCAAAAATAACAGGGGGATTTCGTGTCCTAACTTAGCTTAGATATATATAATATGGAATATAATATGAAAAGTTTTAAGAATATTAATAACAAAGTTACTCCGGCGGCTGCTCGGCCCGAAATTTGTGCGCCCTCCATTTTAGGGCGTTACATCCCCTCCGGGAAGGAAAGAAACGGTCCCTATCCCGCTTGGCCTCAGGGTGATCTGAAACGATCCTTCGAGGGTCTTTACCCGAGTGCGTTGACGCGAATGTTGTGCTGCTGAGCGTCGGGCGCAGATGGCCTGCCAAACTGAGGCTGGGACTTGCTGGTCGTGGGTATTGCAGGTCCACCCCGCGGATAGCGCTCACTTCCGGGGGGCGACTGGGCTGGAATGCCCTCGGCACCAGTGGCTCGTGTCGGCTCGCTCGTCGCGGGTTGTGCGGTAGTCTCGGCGCGTGGCGAGTCCAGACCCAATGGGTGCCACTTGTCCGGTGCTTCCCACACCATCTCCTCCATGCCAGTTGGGATTTGCCCTAACAGCATGTTGAGGGTGGCCGGAGACATGCCCATCTCCACGTCGAATGGGCTGGACCCGGGGGTCACTGGAGGGGGTGTGACGGCAGCAGCATGTTCCGGGGATCGTTCGGATCTGGCGGTTGCAGGCACCAGTTGTGGCATGGTGTGTACGGGGGCGTGTGTGGGTGCTGGTTGGTAGGGCACCATGGTGAGGACCGGCTCCTTGCGTCGGAATCGTTGCCCGGTGCTTTCGTCGTCGTCACTGGGTTCTGACTCCCACTCCATGGCCTTTCCCGTCGGGTAGTGGGGAAGGCAGGAACCATTCGTCTGGATGTGGGCTGTCGAACCCGTCTCTGACTCTTGCGGGTGAGTCAGTTCCCTGGGCTGGTCTGGGGGCCTCTCGTGATTCCTCGGACAGGGTGATGCGGGCATCGAGGGTTGGGCTCCCGATACCCCGTAGATTTCGCCGTATCCCGGCCACTCCGGTTCCGTGACATCATCCAGTCCCAGGATGCAGAGGTGTTCCGGGGACGGCGGGAAGGTGACGTACGGACTCTCGGGAGGTCGGTACGGCACCGCGACCTGGATGGTCTCGAAGGTGGTCGTAATCAGGTATACCCATGACCCCTTGTGGTACCACGAGCGCTCCTCGTCCGTGTAGACATAGTGCTGGACGCCCTCGACCAGTACGCTATCGTCCTCTTCACTGTCTGCGTAGGAGTGCTGCTCGTCTTCCGCATCACTAATGTCCTCCACGAACGGTGCCCGTGGCCTTCGCTCGTCCTCGTCTCGGTGACGTCCTCAACGTACGGTGCCGGATGCTTCTCCACGTCTTCCTCCGACCCTGCGGAGCTCGGAAGATCGTCGTCGTCGCGGTCGTAGGGGTCGTAGACGGCTTCGTCGTATTACCCGGTTGGACTCGGGCGGTACGAAGAGGTCTCCTCGTCTGACCCGGTTGGGCACTCTCCGTGCCGAGAACGTAGGGCGAAGAGCTACGTTGAAGGTTAACAAAGGTCTTAGGTCTAGTAGGGGCACAGAGTTGTGGTTGGGTTACTTATAATCAACCCTCGTTTTTAATGTTGGTCGGTTGACCTCGTTGGAATGGCCCGGGATGATCGCCGGTGCCATCGTCGGCTGGTTCGTCGTCTTCGTCATCGGAGTTACCTGTGGAAGAATAATTAAAGGCTTTCAAGTCACCAATATTTGCGAGACGGCCTTTTCGCTGTCCGGGTAAGCGGATTCGGACGACGTTAGGCGAGGGAAAAGCGACCACTTTATAGGGTTCGTCAAACTTTGGGGCGAGCTTCGCTGCAAAGAATTCGGCGGCTTTAGACAAATGGTGTTGTCGAACGAGGACTAAGGATCCCATCGCAGGTTTCCATGTGCGTCGACGCATGTTGTAGTGTCTCTCCTGATCTCGGCTGGCTTTCTGCAAGTTGATCTGCACGATTTGGAAGACTTCTTCCAGTGATCGGCTCTCTTCGATGCCGTCCCGGGGACTCCACGGTCATACCAGGATCCCGGTAATCGTGGTTCTCGTGCCTGGAGTAGAAAGGCCGGACTGTACCCGGTCGATTTCGAGGTGCTCTTGTTGATGGCGAGTGTCAGCTCCGGTAGAAAGCTGTCCCATGTGTTCTGTCCTTTCTCCACATACTGTGCTATCATGTTCTTGACGGTGCGATTGGCGCGCAAGGTTGAGTTGGGTTGGCAATAGGGCGCAGTGAATTGGAGTTCCACTCCTGTCTCCTTGAGGAAGGCCCTGAACGCCTGATTGGTGAACTGGGTGCCATTATCGCACACCATTTTCCGTGGAGCTCCGAGTCAACTAAGTATCCTTTCGCGAAAGGCCCGTATAAGAGTTGCCGTGGTTGCCTTCCGTAGGGGTACCAACTCGACCCACTTGGTGAAACTGTCGAAGAAAACAAGAAGAATAGTGTTTCCTTCCTTGGAACGGAGTAAAGGTCCGACGAAGTCGGCACACAAGATTCCAAAGGGTTCGCTGACTTGTCTCGTAAGCATCTTCCCAGCTTGTTGTCGTTGTTTCGCCTTGAACTTCTGGCACGGGATGCACTGTCGGACGTGCCGTCTCACAATTCGAAACATCCCTGGCCAGTAGTATTTCTGCGAGATTCGAATGATAGTCTTCCGAACGCCAAGATGACCGGTTGTGGGCGCATCATGGCATTCCTCCAAGATTCGGGGGCGATGTTCAGCTGCTACACACAGTTTCCAGGGGATGTAATCCTGGTCGTCTGGACGATGGCCGAGGTGTCGGTATAATTCACCGTTTTCGATTATGAAGTCAGGGAACTTCTGCGTGTCATCGCGGACGTCTTTCTTCTTTCGTTGTACCCACTTGCAGTGGTGTCCGTGTTTTGCAAGCCCCTGTAGATGATCCAAAGGTGGCCTTGATAGAGCGTCAGCGACGACTTTGTACTTTCCGCTGCGATAGTGTACATCGTATTGGTACTGTTGGAGCTCTAAAGCCCATCTGGCGATCCTCCCGGTCGAGAACCCGATCGATGTGATCGAGCCTCTTAAGCGCCGGGTGGTCGGTGATTGCATCGAATCTATAACCTTCGATGTAACAACGTAGCTTCCGTATTCCCCAGACCATGGCCAGGCATTCCTTTTCTGTGGGAGAATAGTTTAGCTCCGCGGCATCTAATTTCTGGCTGACATAGGCGATAACTCGTTCCTGACCTGAGTGCAATCCGAAAGGCATGACTCGCCATTGAAAAAGGCCTCTTCCGGGCACTGCGAACGCGGTGCATGCCCGGCTGTCCGTGGCCATGGGCATTTGCCAGTATCCGTTGCGCAGGTCCAAGGTTGAAATGTATTTTGCGTTTCTCAGCTGTCGGTAGTCCACACACATGCGCCACTGGCCGGTTTTCTTCCGAACCAGGACTAGTGGAGCGCTGTGGGGGCTACGCGACGGCTCGATGCATAGTTGTTCCAGCAAGGCGTCCACTTGGACCCCTCCCGTTTCCCGGTTGTGGGCATCGGCAGCATTCTATGGTTCGGACGTCACGTCGTCCGCAGTCCCAGCAAAAGTATTGCCGTGGATTTCGGCAGTCGCGGCTGAGATGTCCTGGTGCTCCACAATTATGACAAGCATCCCGAACGTCGATTCGCCTGTCGGATGCGGTTACTCTGTTAACCCTAGCGGGCGGGGTCTCTCTGAGTTCTGGTGGCGCACGGGGTGAGCTTCGTTGAGTGATTCTTTCTGGAGTCGCAAGTTGACCCCGACCCGGCGAAGGCGGGTGGTATACGGTGGTAGGCTGAGAGACACGGTTGTGGCTTTGCCGTCCGAGGCTCCGCTTCTGGACGGCCTCAAACTCGGTAGCCTGTTGAGCTAGTTCCCCAATGGTCCGGAACTCGCTACGTCGGATGTACATTTGATACTCTGGCGCGACATTTTCGTATAATCTGTTCAGCTCTAGGGTTTCATCGTAGCCAGCGTGACGCATAAGAACGCGGAGGTCTAACATGAAGTCTTTAAATGTTTCTCCGTCCAATTGCTCACGACTCCGAATCTGGTCGTCCAAGCGTTGGAGGTATCGAGGTGGGAGGAAAAATTCTAAGAATTCACGACGGAAGGTGGTCCAATCGGCCCCTTGCAGGCGGCTGGTTTGGAACCATTTATCAGCTCTGCTCGTCAGCAGTTCTGCCATGGCGCGAGGGAGAAGTTCTAAGTCGATCCCGTAGGATATGGCCCGGCTTTCGACTTGTTCGACGAAGGCGAGAGGGTCAGAATACCCGTCGAATTGGAGACCCCATTTGCGAATTCTCTCCGGAACGCAGACGAATTCTCGGCGGGGTCGGTCTTGGCTTGTTTCAGTGAAAGCCTCTGGATGCACGGATAACGGAGAGGGGGCAGTGACAGCGAAGCTAGGGGTTGAACGAGAACGACCTACAGATGAGCTTCCGGGATTTACTCCGGCGTTTACGGGTGCAATGAGGCCGCTGGGGCCGGGTTTGTCCTCTCCAGAGGGCACGGGACTTAGGGCACGGGTTGTGTACCGTCTTTCGAGGTCGGCGAGTTGAGCCCACACCTCTTGGGTCTGTTCGGAATCTTTAACTAGCGTCGCGAAGTTTCGACGTAGGTCGTCGACGAGTCCCTCGAGTCCCGGGAAACCCGAATTCGTCAGCGAAGGATAGAAGTTCGGCCTTTAGGCGGGAGTATATCCACCGCGAGGAGACCCGAGGGTTCTTGTCACGTAGTTCTCTGGCCGGGGTAAAATCTCAGTCGAGGCCAAGGAACCTATACAAGAAAATTTATATAGAAGGGTGGAACCTGTAGTAGGAATTTGTACGGGGGTA
>VNJS01009963.1:0-28385 GCA_008042575.1 Drosophila watanabei | reverse complement strand
CCCAGTGTACAAAATGCAAAACAGCAACACGGGGGAGCAAGAGAAACAGAAACAGATACAGTGCCATCGCATACATGTGTAGCTGTCTCATTTGTAGTTCTCAGACAGCTGCCCGATCCGAACAGAGAGGATGACAACGATGTCAACTGGATGCTAAAGCAGCTATAGCTATAGCTATAGCCACAACATATATATACACACATCCATGCATATAGGCATCAATATACAGAGGGATTGCTGCTGCTCTGCTCTGTGCGATGCATTAATTAATTTAAGTTTGAATGCAAAGTGTCGCCGAGTGCGAAACACCTGCGCAGACAGGCACTCTGCCTTTGATCACCTGACAGCTGAATACATTTTTTTAATTTTCCTATCAGCGCTGTAAATGATTGGTGACGACAACAACGCCCCCGAGGGCTCAAGTCAGTTTCCCCAGCCTTAAAGGTGGGGTTCTCGCGCGCGTATTCCCGCTGAATTTTGAATATCGTATTCGAATACGAATTCGACTTCGGACTCGGATTCGCCAAACCGCCGGCACGTCACGGCGAAATAACTCAAAATTGATTTATGGCGAATATGGTATGGCCAAGATAGACAACAACTGCGATATATCATCGACATCGACTTGAACAGTAGCTGCATGAGTCAACTATCAAATTTTGTTATGAGTGTCAATTACAGGGGAAACAATGGGCCCGCCGATGTACCTGTCCGAACGTGAGGAGAGGTGAAAATGACGTGACGGGATGTTGTCGATTGTCGATTGTTTAACTGGCGATTGTGTTTGGAAATTTATGTCACTTCAATGCAGCATGTTTGTGGTTTTTTAGGTTTCGGAGGTGCGTCGCCTTGCCTCGCGTTGCGTTTCATTTCGTTTCGATCGGCGGAAGCAACCCACCCGCCGACGTGCAAACGATCAATTACAAGCGAATAAATGGGGAAACTCGACAAAGTGAGTATCGAGTGCCGAGTGCCGAATGCCGCTGCGCCTGCGTGCCAATATGCGCCGGACTTTTACTATTCGAACGCACTTTTCCGCGGCGGCATTTAAAATGCACCTGCACGCACCTGCAGCACCTCAATCCCAGTCCCAATCCCAATCCCACTCACGTTCCGACCGACGCCTTTCAGCGGACCACCATCCGAGTTTATGGAGTTTATATTGCGCTATGTGGGGAAGTATCCATCAGATACTATTGTGACTAATCCTCACCTGTTGAACGGGTAGCCGGCAAAGGCCGCATCGTAGGGATGATACATCGAGGGATATGGCCAGGGGGAGGCTCCGGCCACCAGGTTCTCCTTCAAATCGATCCCAGCCTGAAAGAGAGAGATAGAGAGAGAGATCATAAGTATTTTTGTCAAAATTTAATTTTAGACAAATTTCTAGACGTATATTCCCGAAACTTGAACCCGCAAGACCTTGAACCAAAATTATTAAAAATCATGTTAAACAAATTCATTAAGACATATTTGTGTTTATTTTTAGATGGATGGATGGCTTGAGATGGGGCAAGTGTTATCTGGAAAAAAATAAAGAACAGTGGGTTTGGGATTTCTTTGAAAATTTAAAGCAAATGAAATTTATTAACTAATAAAGCATTTGTACAATATTTATTGTGTATTTAAAATTCTCAAAGAAGCTTTATCAGAGACAGAAATAGTTCCATTTAAATTCGTAAATAAATGCCAAAAAGACTGTGATTAATTCTTAATATTCCCTCTAACTTAGCATATATTTCTGTGTCACTGTACAAGTGATAAGCCCGGCAACAATCTGACCAGCATCAGTCGGACATGTGGACAAGTCGTGACGCCTGGCAGTGACTTTATGAGCTGGTAGATCTCTGCACTCGCTCTCCCAGATTGTCTCCTTAATCGCCGCGCTGGAACAAGCATATATAGTGCCATTAGGCCCAGAGATTGGAATCACAGAAAACATTTAGGAACACAGACTTTGGCACTGATAGGCGTGGGACAACAGGCGTGTAATATAGAACGCCGATTAAGTTTAACACGACAATTATCTCCGCGTCTTGTCTCGATTCGCTGCGACATTTGCCAGCTGTTCGGAGCCCGATAATGGCGGAGCGACAGAGGCAGCTGCCACTAGTATGTATTCTATATATTATAGTCGTACTGCATAGTCGCAATCGGACGCATATTCGTCACCTGAGCCACGACCCGCCTCCGCAGTTATGACACAAACATATTGTCCAGCCAGAAACAGCGGGGGTACGAAAACAAGATGCGGAATCAATGTGAATGAGCCCGATACGGATCTACATGGCACCACAGGACGAGTGCAGGAGTGCAGCAGTGCTGCAGCAGGATGCTCGCACTCGGATGCAGGTCCCGAAATCCAGTCGAAATCTATTGTCTCGCTGTCGCGACGAGCGTCTGGACAGAAATTGCTGTGGATTGCGGCAAAGCGGAAATATTTTTATGTCGCCAACACGAAAATGTTGCCGTTGATGTTGCAACATCGCTATCGCCGGCCATCGATGCGGAGTAGGAGTCTGGCATCGGGATTGCGACTGGGCCTGACTCCAGGTTCGGGTTCGGGTCTGGGTCTGGCCAAGAGGTCTCCTCTCCTGCCACTCTTTGGCGCAGCATGTGGTGAGTGTGCGAGTACAGCGGCGATAGACTGATAAACAGCAAAGGCAACAGCCACAGATCTTTCGGGGCCAGGTTAGCTCCAGGGCCAAGGCCCTTTGACAGGTTTGACACTTGAAGAAACTATATAACTCAAAAAAGAGAAAAATCAAAGCCTTAAAATATATTTAAATGATTATACGTACGAAATAATCGTAAAAAAAGTAAATAGGACTAATCGTGCTAAAGTTCCTGGAAGTCACTAAACTCAGTTTAAACTGAAGAAATATTTTATACATTTAATGGGATTTAATTGCATTTTTTCCCCAGAAATGAAAAATGTTTTTCTTTGAGTCTATAGAAATATAAATTTTTGTTTTTAATTTTTGGGAAACGAAATTAGGTTTACTCTTTGAAAGTTGTTAAAATCTTCATTTACTGAAGTTTGCTTATTTAAATAATATTTAAAAATCGAATGGTGAGAGTGAACGTTTCACATTTACTTTTTACTTTAACGGCAATTCTCATTTTTTCTTTATTATGAAAAACATTTGTTTTCAAAATAGTCTTCATTCAAGCCACACATTTTTCCGAGTGCATCATACAGATGCCTGCGTCTTCGGGCGATTGCAGAAGTCAGTTAGCCAAACATGGACAGCGTTTTGGGACAGACTATATTAAATTACACGGGCTGCTCCTATTTCTCAATGGAAGCTCGAACCGAACCTTGCTGAACTGAACCGAGACCGAAACCAGTTTACGTTTTACAACCTTTACAATAATCACGCCCGGCTATCACGGGAATTGGCCAAAAGTCGAGGATGGCAGTGGGTATTGGAATGGGAATGGGAATGGGAATGGGGGATCCTCGCATCCCATCCCATCCCATACACCGAATCTGTGTCGTGCGTGTTTGGCAGCGAGTGCGTGTAGGCCATGTCGATGCGGGTAAAGCGCATATAATAAATTGTAGCCGGCTACCAAGCCGAGTAGTATCTACTATATATCCACTGAGCAACAGTAGCTGGTTGCTATTGCCTCTGGAGTCGGGAGTCTGCCTTCTGGACGCAAAAACGCACCCGTGCCGGCCGGGATTTGCGCTGGCGGTGGTTAATATTAACAACATTCGACATGTTTGCGTCTGCGTTTATTATTACCAATACTGCGATGCGGCAGCAGCAGCCACAGCAGCAGCAGCAACTGTTGATGTTGCAGCAGCAACTGCAACTCGTTTTTTTTTTCGAGTTAAATATTGCATTACCACTGGCGACGACAACTGCAATTGTAAAAAGCGCTGTAGCGCAGATCGCATATTGCCGATAGCTTGTTCTTCCGCAACAATGTTTATGCATTTGCAAAATGTTTGTAGTTTCGGCTTGTACCAGGTGTGTTTGTGCCTTAAATGCCCAAATCTGACCACCATCAGTGCACGGAAGACGGAGACTTTAACCTAAACACATTGATACCGCAAAATATTTAGGCGTAATTTAGAAAAGAAACATATAATTAGCTAAACAAATTCAAAAATCATAAATCATATTGGGTTCTGGAATAAAAAATAATAAAGATATTTTATAATGCTGAAATATCTCTTGAAATGTCTTTTTTACAATGAAAATTAAATGGAACCTTGAAAGCTAAGCAGTTGACGAAGTAACTTAATTATAGTTAAGCCAAAACTCATTTTCTCTTTAAATTTTACAAGGTGATTCATCATAGTTCTTCATCTGTTTGCTTAAAGATGAATCATTGCAGTTAAGAATGATTTTAAATATATATAAGAACCGTGATATTGTGTTTTTCATGCCCTTCGAAATAAATAATATTTTTATACTTTAAAATCTGTTACGGATAAACTATTGTAATAAATAATAACCACATTTCGCATGATGACGAAATTTTAAGGAAAACTGTACATTCTCTTCTCCATTTATAATCTTTTGTTTGAACATTTCCCATTAATCTTTTTCCCCCACAAAACTAATATTTGGCCAAGGAGCTTGTGTTTATAATAAGCTCGAGAAACGTTCCCCCTCCTTTGAGGGACCAACATGAATGACTGACCACTGGCCGGCCACAAGAACACTCCAAGTGGTTGTTGGGATGATGTCTGATCCACTGGATACCAACCATACCCGACAACCGGAGTGCGTCGTTTCACGCATCGGGAAGTGCGGTTTGCCCAGGCTGCCCTCTCCTCCGTCTGCGGGCAAATTAAATAATTCAAATTAAAATGGGTCTTTGTCTTCATTACCAAGGAAATTCTGCGACTGTGTTCCCTTCACGCCAAACGTCAATGCCTTGGGATTACGACTATATCGAGGAGGAGGAGGAGCTCGAGGAGCTGGAGGAGCAGGAGGGGCAGGAGGAGGATGGAGTAGTCCGATTCCGGCTCCTGTGGTCTGTCGCCCTGATGCGCCACGATTTGAGCGATGCGCGTAATGACGGGTCGAGTTAATTAATTGCTGCTTCGATTTAAAAATAAACGCACGTTTGCCCGCCGCATTCCCGCCTGTGCAGCCAAGAATGAATGGAATCGGATTCGAAATCGGATTCGTCGTCGAATTCGTATTCGGAATTGGAGTTGAGAGCCGGGAGTCGGTAGTCGGGAATCGGAATCGTAATCGAAATTGAAATTGAAATTGACGACAGCGCGGAGTTTGAGTTGCGCCAAAGAATGCGTTCGGTCCTAGCAACACTAATCTACACTGTTCAAAATTGGTTACTCTAAGATTATATATTAGTAAAAGATATTTAAGAAATGGTAAGAAACATTTATTGTACATCAGGACGTCACTTATAATGTTCTCATATTCTTATAACTTTGTGATCTAAAACCACTTGAAAGACTTCGATGTTTTTTCAGCACAATCATTTTAATTCTAATCTGGGTACCTTGGTGTTTAGTTATAAAAGGGAATCTTGAATAAAGTTTAGGTAGTTGTTTGTTTTATTAAATCTTTTTACTTTAATATACATAATTTGTAGTACGAATTCCAATCAATGTCTTCAATCAAAAGTCTTTACAGCTATTTAAATATTTAGTTCAAAGCAAAAGGTCTTCAATTTTCGCTGTGTATCCTTGTAATTCTTCCCCTTTTTGCAAACTGGAGCTCCCAGCTGCCTTTCGATGACACTTTTTTTTCACAACTCCGCTTATAAAGTTGTACAACTCTGAGGTTGATGTGGATGGTGTGGCTGGTCGGTCGGTTGGTTGGTCGGTCGTGTTGCCTGTTTGTTTGTACGTTGTTCGTATGCGTTGCCATGACTGCTAATTTGTTTGTTGTAGGCAGGACGGCCATTCACAAATACTCTCGTGCCAAGGCAGCCACTTCCTTTTCCTCCCATCCATACACACACAAACACACACACAAACATATATAAAAGTGCAAAATTTACTGTTAACGAACATTCTCAACTTTGCCAAAAAGCCAAACAACAACGGCAGCAACACAGAAACTTTCCACAACACTTACGGCAACAACAATGAGATTGGTGCCGAGCAGTAAATGTATTTAGTACTTGGGCATAAAGCCCACCGCCCCACGCCCCACGCCCCTCGCCCCACCCTCTGGTAAAACACCCCCCTGGCTGCCGTCACCTTGCCATTAGAAAAGCCACCCCCGAAAAAACAACACGACAACACTTCGACATTTTCAAAAGTTGACAAATCAGTGCATGTAGCGCCAAGGTTCCAAGGAGCAAGGATGTGCCAGGATCGGGAGGCTGAGCCGAGTCTCGGGGGTGGTTTTCTCTAAAAGGCCAGAGTGTGACATCGGGAGTGGGGCCTCAGCCCCTTTTTATATATAGAGAAAGCTAGAGAGTGGTCCGATTTGTAGTTGCTTTCTGCTACATTTTGTAGAAAACTTGCCAGGGGGCAAAAAGTTTTTGTAGCTCCCACAGGATATGAGCATATACCACAGCTAGCAGCTCCCAGTCAGCAGTCCTTTGTTGGGGCCAAAAACCCAGGGCGACTATGTTGTCGAGTGTGAAATTTCATGCTTGCATTGTTGTCGTTGATGATGTTGCGGCACTTAAACTGGGGAAAAGTCAATATACCATTCTGGGCTGCTTGCCCGGCGTCAAGTGTCTAAAAAGCAGCCATTCTGTGTATTCAGGAGGCCTGTGTGTATGTGCAGGATTCGGGATACAGGCTCCAGGCAGAGTCCCTTTGTCGCGTAGGGAAAGTTAAAGTCCAAAGTGGGAGGACACTCATTAGACTTGGCAAGTGTCTACAGGCCAAAGTTTAACTTAATTGTTTGTTTGGCTTTCAAAATCATATTTTTAAAGAGGTTTTGAAACTTTAAAATAACTTTAAGTATAGCTTTGGCTGCTATAAACTTGATTTCTTTATTGTAACAGCTTCGTTTTTAAGAAATTCAGAACTTGAGAGATATGTATATTTTTCAGCTAACGAAATTGTATAAATTGTTCATCCAATTTCCCTGAGTCCGTCAGAAGTGCCTAGCCAACAAAGGACCCATTTTAAATTAGGGACAGCCTTTGGCAATTAACCAAATTAATTTCTCCGAGTGTCATTGCACGACGAGTGCAGGATGCAGTGCAACATATGCGCTGGGGTCGCAGTCAATTTCGTACCCAAGGATCAGCAGATAAACGGATGAATGGAGCGGAATGGGAAAAGGAATGGGAATGGAAATGGAACTGGAAGGCGGACAGCCTGACAGCCTGTCACTTGCGTGTTGACAAATTTATTAATAAGGTACGAGGCGGCATTGCCAGTCGACGCCCCCAAACAAGATGGGAAAACTGGGAAAAACTCAGAGGGAAAATACACCGGGCGCGGCCTGGGTTCGGCCTATTTGTTAGCGGCGCTCTTCAAATGCGACGACGGTTGCACCATCATCCACTGAAGTCATCATCCACCTTCAGAGCCGGAGAACCGGAGAACTGGAGAACTAGAGAACTGGAGAACTAGAGAGCAGGAGCGACGGAGTCGTGAGTTTTTGGGAGCGGGACATAGTGTATTCCCGCGCTGCGGCAACTTGACAGCCGCTTGACAGCTCGTGTCAAAGTAATGAATCCACCGCATTGAGCAGACACTTTTACAACTACGCTGTACGGCCATATATCTACATATAAACACACATATATCTATCTTCTCGGGAAGAGAAATCGCTCCAGTTTAGCGCCGGCGGCTGAAGTGACTAATTACGACCCCGGATGATTTATTTAGCAGATGCCGCGACCCGACCTGCCTTGTCTCTTAAACGCCTGCCATCGATCCGGATGAGCAGGAGGAGGCTGGGGCCTGTCTCTTGTGATCTTGAGCACTCCTGCCAGCGCGCTAAATTGGCGTGTCAGCGGCGGGTAGATATGTACCAGATAGTGACTCTCGATCCCGATCTGGCACTTTCATAATTTGTTTTGTTTTTTGGGAGACAATGACTAAATTTATACGAGCACGGCTACTGTCCGGAGATCGGAGACCACGGACCGGTTCTCTATCACCTTTTTTCCCGCTGAGCTAGAAACCAGTTGAGATGCAAATTCCCCGCGTTGAATATTTTATTATTGGGCATGTGTTTGATTAGACGAAACACCATTGGCGGACATCGATTGCACTTAAATCACTCGACGGACGATTATATTTAATCACACATTAGCGTTCGCCCAGATCAGCGAATATTTAGTCACAACAACTACTGCTCTGCGACTCCCATTTGTGTATATTCCACTTCATCTTCAGTAGCGGCATTCGAAATACTCATTCATTAAACTCTCAGTTTCAATTTCACAGTCGTCAGCGCGTTTCGAGTTCTCTGATTGTGCTTCTGTTTCTTGTGCTTTTTGGTTTTTGGTTTTGCAGCTCTCAAGACTTTTTCCTTTTTTGGCTTGTAAGCAAATAAATTTATGTGTTCACTTTTGAATGCGACATTTTATCGGATCATATTTAATGGGCGCGAAAGAGGCCTCGACAAGGCAGAAGCAGAACGGAGCTCAACTGAATCAAAAAATGCCTACCGCCTGCAAGGAAAAATGCTCACATTTAATTTGAAGTAAATACCTGTGTTTAAATTAATTTACGGTTTCTGAGAATGTTTAGAGGAATTTCTAGACTATTTTCAAAGATGTTACTATTTCAATATTATATATAAGAAATTAGTAGAATATTTCCTATAATATTTAAATTAATGTTTAGAAGAATTACTAGATTGATTTCAAAGACTTTACTAAATAATAAAAAATGAGAAAAATATTTCCTTAGTTATTTAAATCCTTCTTAAAGCTTTTAAGGAATCAGTTACACTTTTAAACACTGCTCGTATAATCACTCTAAGCTCACTTAATCACTTGTTTTATTTACATTTATTATAAACAAGGTGTTTATATTTAAATTAAGGAAACCGGATGCATTTAATCCACTTTAAATTGCTCAAATGGTTTTCGAATTCAATTAAATTCACTTTAAACCTTGTCTTAGTTAATTACCAGTTAAAGAAGTTTAACTAAATGGTTAAGAGAACTGTAGAGAGTTTGTTGGGCTTCTTTCAATCATGTTTACAAGTATTTTGAGTGAAGTTAAAACCAGCTATTCTAATTCCTTTGTTTATACTTGTACGTTTTATTATATTTCCAAGATTGCTCTGTAATTGTTTTCCCTCAACAGATTTCGAGACAATTAAAAATGAGATACACATTAAATTACATCTCTCCCTTTCCTTTTGAATGTCCTGAAACGTTTTATGAGACAACGTCAACAAGGAACCCAAGTCGATACAATGTATTTAGTTCGATTGACTGGCAAGGGCAGTTTCTCCGATTCTTAGGTGGCTTTCCCGGGAACCGAGCATCGAACACATGCCAGAACCCGAACCCAAACCAGAACCACTGGGTGTCCAGTCTTTGGGCTCCGCATGTGGTCCCCAGAACATTGTGTCCAAATAGAATTGTTGGCAAACAAAGGCAAATTACATGATGCTATTAGAAGCAATGTGAGGCGAACAAAGGGCCGACGGCCAAGCGCCGGACATGCTGTGGACGTGGTGGATGTGGTGGGCAGTCAGTGCCTGTCCATTGTCCATAAATTCGGACAGTACAGGATCCTGGCAGGCTCAAAAAACTCTCAACTCGAGTCGGAGATCGGAGTTAAGCCAGCGATATTTCGCAACTTGGCGGCACACACAATGTGCTTGAAATATCGCCGCTGGCGAACCAAAGGTCAGGCGTAGGCTTAGGCCCTAAGTACCCGGGGACCTGTAGGACCTGTAGGACCTGTGGCCCCCAGCCTGACAAATCGCTCCAAGCGAGGCTCTGCTGTAGGCCAGTCTTTCGCCGCAGGTTCGGAAGCATAGACCCGCGGGGCACGATCAAATGACGGCGACGCGACTTGAACCTCAACTTCAGGCTGAGCCCAAGCTTCGGTGGTGGTCTCCCGCTCCGCTCCGACTGGACAAATTCACAAATTTATTGCGCCATTGTTCGGGACATATGACTTATGAACAGGCTTTACGAGGCACACGGAGAAATATTGAAGTCGAAGACAAGTTTAAATATTTTTCTTGAAATCAAATTGTTTTGAAAGAGGAAATTCATTCGATTTTAGAATGAAAAATCCGCTCAAGAGAGCTTTCCCTATCTATTAATTGTAAAAACTATTTTCCAAGAGTCAGATGATAATTTTTGTTCAGTGTACCGCCTAATGTATCCCCAGATTTCGAAAATTTTTAAGTGCTGAGCTCACTTACCGGATTTGCGTAGAACGGCGGCTGATCGGCCGCAATGCCGGAGAGGTAGGCGGACATGCCCTCCGGATAGACGCCGAGGGGCACGCCTCCGGCGGCGGCTAGTCGCTGGTAGCTGAGCATGTCATACTGGCAGGAGCAGATTGTCTGGCCGCTGACTGGATCCGTATAGATGGTGCGACCCGTATCACAGCAGCGGTTTCCCGAACCGGGTCCTCCTCCTGGCGCTCCTCCTCCGGGTGGTCCCGCGGAATGGGGTCCTCCTGGCGGCGGCGGTCCACCGACAAGCGGCAGCGGTAGGGCGGGCAGACCGGCGGCCGGGCCGCACGGCGAGGTGGAGCGGGCGCCCGGCGGCACCGTTGAGGTCACCATGCCACTGTGGCCGGGCCCGGAGATGCCGGGCGCACTCAGCGGCTGGGCGGCGGGACAGGCGAGCGTGGGCAGGGTCGACGGCGGACTCTGCGGAGCGTTGGTTGGAGGCGTGTTGGGCGACGAGGTGGCAAGGTGAGTTGAAACGGCATTCTGAAAAATTTGGGAAATTTTTTAAGTTACTAAAGGTGTTATATTGAGGATGCTATGGGTATTTTCTTGTATATTTTTAAATTATTTAAATTTGAGTTACAGGAACATTGAGCTTGAAATATCGATTAAATATGATATCATTAAACTACTTTTTATATATATTATATACATAATCTCTAATTATTTCCAAATTATTTTAAAATTTGTTATAATGAAATGCCACTTGTAAAATTATATGTGTCAAATCGTGAGCTTTTATAGTAGACATAAAATATTCTTTAACTTAAAAGTGTTCTATTTAATCCAAGTGAAATGCTGATAAGTAAAGTAAAAAATCAAATTATAACCCTTTGAACCCCTAACTCTAACCCCAAATAAAATTTAATAAGCATCATTACATAAAAAACGAAACTAATTTAAAATGTTTCCCAAAGGAATTCCCTTCGCCCCAAATATTTATTTCCCAAAATTTGGATTATACGACTTTTTGGTTTATGGGCAGCCCATTAAAAGGTTGCTTCTTGCTTTGGATAAAAAATAACAAAAAAATAACAAAAACACAAACAGAAAAGAGGAGAAAAGCCGCATAGATGGTCTACTGTACCGCGCTACCAGCTGGCACTAAAACTTAATTAAAAACGTTGCCCCTTATCAATGCGATAAGCGCGACTCTTCAGTGTGTCCGAAGGGCCCAGAACAGAACTCCGGATCCCGAGCTCGGTCTCAGAGTCTCCAGAGTCAATAAAGTGGGCTCTGGTGCCATGCCCACACCCCCTGCCCCCCTTTCGATCTTCAAAGTGGGGCCGCCATTACCAACAAATCATGTTTTCGATTGACAACATTGATTTAAATTACACAGCCGATTGCTGCCAACGACGACAACTGACTGCAACATCGACAGCGAGGCAAAGGCAACAGCAACAGCAACGGCAACGCAACGACAACGGCAACGGCCTAAGAGCAATTTGATTGTAAGTTGTCCAATGAGTGCCCGGATCGGGGCTCTATAGTGCCATAGTGTGTGCCTGTGCGCACATAAGCCTATCGCGCACTTTTGTCAACACTTTTAGTTGCTTGCAGTGCCTGCCTGCAGCCAGCAGGCACACATTCGCACAATGGGGGGATGGGGACGGGAACGGGGACGGGGACGGGGGACAGTGGTACCCATGGAGGCTTGGTGGATACAAACGGGTTCCTGGTCTCCCTGGTCTCTGTGCCTCTTCCCGTTTAACATTTTACAAATGATCCGAGGCGTAAGATACGATTTTTATCGCCGGCCGCCGGTCGGTCACAGAGAGAGCGCTGCATGTTGTATCTTCGGCGGCTTCGGTCGTGATTGATACCGCCGCTATACATATAGACATGTATTTGTATATATAGTATGTCCCGGGTCCCTTGTCCCGTCTCGTGCTTTCATCGAGTGACAACTCAAGTGGCCCTATGCGATTAAAAATTAATTCCCGGTGTTTGCTGGGATGGATGGATCCGCTGGATGGATCCACTGGATGGATCCGCACTGGTAGGCTTCCTTATCGCCTGGCTCTTTGAATCAGCCGCCGATGATTATCGACTATCTATAACTGCAGGCAGTGTATCAGAGTCTATATATATATCATTTTTGGTTAGCCAGAGAGTATCACATGAAGTGTTTGTTTGGGGAGTAGTTTATATATAATTTTTGAAAACTTCAAGCCAAGCCACAGGTTGCCTTTGATCCAGGAAATATTATTCAAGGATCTCTGATTAGAAAGAAAACTACAAAATCCCCTTAGTTGAAAAGAGGAACGTACTCTGTGACCTTGCTGGGTTGGTTAACAACCAAAAGACATTGCTTCGAGAGTTTTTCCGAATTGGCAGCGAGCATTTCGTGTGTTTTGGCCAATGTAGCACACTTGTGGTCCTGACATTTTCAACGGATTTGGCAGACATCGATCGGAACATCTTCAGAGGTTTATTTTTAACCCCGTGTCTGCCGTTCGCCGTTCGCCAACTCAAATCAAATCGAGTCAAGTCGATTCAGATCAGATCCCACCGTTTGAGCACTCGGACATGTGTTTGTTTGATCAACAAGTAGTGCCATCAAACGGGTTTCCTCAAGTGCAATCTAATTGTCACTATCCAAACTCAGGCATTAATAACAGCAAACCCATCTTACAAGCTATAAATTCCAAACAAAATAGCTGCGGAAAACAAATTGGAATACGCACCATTACTAAACAGATACCGGTTTCATTACTGTGCACTGTCATTTAATATTAATTTTTGCTTTTAACTAAAACTATAAAGCAAATCTTAATGTTACGATCCACGATCACGAGGTGGAGATCCGCACGATGCACTCGGAAATAAAGTGTGGGCTTTGATTGGGGATGTTTCAGAGGGTTTACTTTTTATGTTTCAGTTGTTTTGTGAGTTTCTTGTGTGTGTTTTTATTTGTTTTAAGGATTGCTTGTAATCTTTTTATTCATCACTTCAGCGGTTGCACTTGCCGACGGCTAAGGATTTTTGTGTCGTTCGGTTCGATCGCCGGGCGGGCACTACGTTAATCCGTGAAATCCGACGGCTGGCGAACAGGGGGATCGGAATCGGTACCGAGAAGGAGCTTTGCCTTACGCAGCGGGCGCAGCTATCCGGAGGATGCGACGTATCTCAGACTGGAGCTGCGGCTGCTGGGAGCCTCGTCGTCGGCGGCGGCTGTATCTGAATCCAGCTCGCACCACGAAGGCGAGCGGCGGCGACGGCGGCGGGCAAAGAGCACAGATTCACAGCACACACAGCACACGGCACAGCGCACAGCGAACAGCGAGCAGCGAGCAGCGGACACGAGCGGTACGAACAATCTGCGTAACAGTCAAAAGTAGACTAACATGAGTTTCTTGGGCAACTACAAAGTGTACGACAAATGGGAATTACACGACAACCGACAATCGAAAAACAGCGCAAAGCAGCCAGGCAGCGGCAGCAACAACAACCCCACGCACAGCGGCACACACACAGATACTCTCGGCTGCAAGTGTGTGCCTGGCGAGAGAGAGAAAACGGGTTTTTGCGACAATATGAGTGCGTTCTCTTTGCTCTTTTCGTATCTGTGTGCGGAGCAGAGCAGCCGAACCGTATCTGAGCAGTCGTCGAGTATCTGTATCTGGGTATCTGAGCAGGGGAGTATCTGGGCTGGAGCTGTGTGTGGAAAAAGTAGCAAACGAGGCGGCACGACATCGACTGCGACGACTGCGACGACGACGACTGCGAGAACACGAACGGCAACAACGGCAATAATGATTATCATTATAAGTGGGCTGGCGCTGCTGCCAGGCTGTGTGTGGCAATTGGAATCGGTGGCTATATCCCCCTATATTCTCTCATTACCGCTGCGAGTGCAAGCGAGACCCACAACCGGTTGCGTCACGGGTAGGCCAGGGGAGGGCGACACGGAGAGCGGCTACAGCTACAGCTACAGAAAAAGTATCTGCCAGTTGTGACCATAAATAAAGTATCTGCCAGCTGCGGCCGGCGTAAGAGCGGGATAGCAGTTCGGCCACGAATCGCAGGCAGTGCTGCCCGCGTTGCCACTGGCCTGTGGCAGCAGTGCAAGCGAGACGGCGCCAGCTGTGGAGCGCGCAGCGAGCAATGAGCAGCAGCAGCAGCAGCGAGCGGCAGAACATGAAAAAATTAACTTAACAACTAGAAAAATGGCTGTTATTGCGTGTTGTTGTAAATGCCGATGTATGTATTTGTAGGCGGTGTTGTTGCTGCTGCCGCTGCTGCTGTTGCAACGCTGCTACTTGCTGCTGCTGTTGCCGCTGCTGCTGCTGGGACTGGGGCTGCTTGTGCTTCTGCTGCCGTGGGTGTTGCTACGTGTAGTTGTTGCCATAAACAACACAACAACAACAGCAGCAGCAACGTCGCGACGTATGAAAGCAAAGTGTTTACGCTCGCTTCTCGCTTTTCGCCGCTGATGAAAAATGGTAAAAAAAGCTGAGGGGGGAGAAAAAAAAGAAAAGCCTGATGAACATGAACGCGACTCGCGAAGAGGTTGGGCCAAGTATTATCATCCCCCCTCGGCACCTCGCTCCCCCCTGCTGACCGCTTTGGCTGGATTGGTGGCATCTTTCGCGCTGCTGCTGCTGCTCCACCGCAGCTGCTGCTGCTGTTGCTGCCGCTGCTGCCGTCGCTGCTGCTGGCTCCACTCTTACATTTTATTATGTAGGTATTTGTTTTTTGCCCTGGCGTTTCTTTAACTTTTTCTAATTAATTGAAACGCCACTCAACGGCTAGAGCGGGACGGCTTGTATATGCTACATATGTAGGAGTATCTGCAGTCGAAAGCTACTTTGTCGGCGGTTTAACCCCCGCGGGCCACACCTGAGCCCCATCTCTAGCCTCGTCCCCGTCCCCATGCCCAGCCCCAGCTCGAGGCCCGAGCACGGTGTCGCACACGCAGTAAACAAATTCTTACAACATTTAAATGAAGTTACGGCAGCTTTATCCTTTTCCATTGCCCAGACATCACCGATTAGTTTTTCGATAGTCATTTATTAGGTGTTTCCCCGCCCGCCGGCATCCCTGTGATGTTGGTGAGCAAGTTTTCATGAAAATTAATGAATTGACAGGGCCAAAAAAATATATAAAAGTTTAGCCAACTAACCGCCGTATTTTGGTTACAAGAAAGAAATTTATATCATTGGTTTTATTAACTTCTGGATTACAAAAAAGTTCTTGGTGATTTTGGTAAAAATTAAAAAATAAAAGAAAAAAAATAAAAAATGCGTGATTTTGTAAAAAAAAAAAAATAAAAAATAAAATAAAAGTATATAAATGAAATATTATTTTTATTTGCTTAGCAAAATATAAATTAAACAAATTAATATTATTTTATTTCCAAGAATGCATTATTTTGAGTATTATTAAATATAATTATATTACATTTGCTTCTACTGAAATATTTAAATAAATAAAAGCAACGTAAGAAGTTTGTAAAAATTTGTTATGACTTGAAGAAGAACTGAAAGGAATAAGGAAAATATTAATTAAGATTTATTTTTAAACATAAACGAATAAAGTTTTAAGAATTTATTTATTTATTTCTTACAATTTAAATAGATATATTTTTATTATATTTAAATATAATATATATATTTAAATTTAAAGTATCAGTCAAAATATTAATTGTAAAAAATTTGGCCATTTTATTATTTAGAAAATTGTATAACAAATCTGAAAAATTATAGAAATGGTTATTTAATTTAACTTATATTTCCTTTAAAAAATGTTATTTCTTTATATTTTTAATTATACGTTTTTTTGTTGGGGTCTAAAAAATATGTTATAAGTTTTAGCTTTTATAGTTACAAGATAATTTTAAATTTATTTATTTTTTATACGATTTAAAAATGTGTCATTTCAAAAAGATCAGAATTAATTATATTATTATAGACAATGTGATCTTTAATTTCATAAGCTTATCTGTTACACGCTTTTAATTCCCCTAAAGAGCTTTCCTATTAAATAAGAAGAACAAAATATCATACTAATGGATTTTGGGTGAGCCCAGCTAAAGTTACTTTACCGATCCGTATCTGTATCTGCCGTCAGTATCTTCCCTTTTAATTCGGAGCGACATTAATTGGCTCGCGAGCAACAAATTCAGATCACGTTAACCCATTGGCGCGCCTACAAAATTGCCGTCGCCTTCTGTGCAGGAAGACAGCAGCAAGCAGCAACAGCAACAGCAACAGCAGTGGCAGTAGCAACAACACACTCGCAACAACCGCAGCAGCAACTTTACTGAGGCAAGGGCATCCCAGGGGAGGAATCAGGGGGCACGGGAGCAAATCGACGGGGGCTGGGGGGATTGGCCAGCCAGCTTTTTCGAGGCGGGCTTTAACTGGCGCTAAGAGAGTGAGAAAGAAAGAGGGAGCCCGAGCGAGCAGAAAGAGTGAGACGGCGAGCAGGGAAAAGTTGCCACCGAAATGGCCGCAAGCAAAAGCGGGAAGGCAAGATGATGCCAGTGCCAAGCCACCCCCAGGCCCCCGTTCCCCCATTCCCCCAGCCCTAGACCCCAAACCCCTCCGCAGTCGTTAGTCGCAGTCGATCCAAATCCAGAAACAACGCCAGTCTTTGTTTAACGATTTTTATATTTCGAACACGAGATATATTTGTATCCTTTGTACTTCGCTTGTTGCCACAGAGTACGAGTGCGAGTACGTAGTATCTTTTTCTTCTTGTTTTCATTGCGAGTACTCGTACTCGCACTCGTACCCGCAGTCGTGGCTGTGTGTGTCGGGCTTGTAGCCGCTGTATCTGTAGTCGTACAGCTTGTATTGATGGCTTCGCCTCGCTTCGCTGGGCTTCGTATGGTATCTCTGTATCTCTGGGATGCGATGCGTCTGTACCCCCTTGCCCCTGCCGGCGCAGTGTATCTTTTTCTTGTTTGCAGATAGCTTGGCTGCTCAGGTTGTTTGTGAGCTGGTGTGCGAGTGAGTGTGTGTGTGTGTGTGCCAGGCCAATGATGACGACGGCTCTTGGCAGCTCCATTTTCCGTATCTATGTATCTTTGGGCGAGTATCTGGAAGCGCGTGTTGCGGGGAGTGCGTACTCTCGTACTCGTACGCGTCTACAAACGCCGACATGAATTTTAATCTAATAGATACAAATGAAAAGGTGTTTGTGTGCTCCGCTCCGGTGTAATCGCTTTGACTCGCCGGGCTTTTGGGGCGTATAGCTGCGGTCGGGGCCATCCGAGGCCTTCGAGAGCTCGATGCTTTCGAGCTAGATCCCAAGGAGGAGTGTATGTAGTTCGCGTATTGATTCGTTTCCAGCCTCCGGTGCCGTGGTGCCTCGGTGCTTTTATTGCCTCCCCTTTGTCGGTCCCCACAGGACTTATTCCGTGGACGAGTTTCCCCCCAAGGCTGCGGTTATGCCTGTGCGTCTGCCGGATTTCGTCTCTTTATACAATGTTTTTGATTGATTTTCCTCAAGGAGGGTTTATTGAAGAGCTCTGGAAACTTGTAATAAGTAACAAAATTGCGGATTCTCATTGAGGGATAGTGTGGGGGTTGGGTGAAGGCACTTGTCTCTGTTTTAGGTTTTTACATTGTTATATTCTTGGGTTAACTTTAATGTGGCTCTTAAAATAATTATTTTTTAATAATGTTTATTATTTATAGAAGTAAAGAAAGAAATTGTGGGTTGACTAAGTAGAGTTCTTGAAAGTATACAATGGACTTCTATCATTAAATATTTTTATGAAAGGATTTAGGCGGTTAAAGGGTTAAATAATGTAACCGTTTGTTATTTTTTAAGTTCAAATTTGAATCATGTTAAATTGCTTGCGATTTGGTCGCTTTTAAATCGACTAAAGATTAAACTCCTGCTCCTTGATTTTTCTAAATTTGTTCATATCTCTGAAATAATTATTTTTTAGCTTAACCTCTGGTTAACTTAATATCTTATCTTTCGGGTTAAATACCTTACTTTTAGTGAACATTACTTCTCTTGCTAACTGAATAAGGTTTTAAATAAAATGTATTAATGTTCATAACTTTAAAAAATATTAAGTAATACTTTATAATATCATATACAATTTTTAGGAAAATTGCTCTGTTATTGTACGACATTAAATTGGAAATTCTCAAGATTATAATAATTATTAAAGCAGTAAAACATATTACTGGTCAATTTATATATAGGTATCTTTTTAAAACCAAAAGTTTATAATTAAAAATAATAGTTAAATCAAGATCTAAATAAAATTTGTGAGAATATTTTAATTTAATTCCTTTCTCCTAGTTAAACTCCAATAGGAAATTAAAAAAAAGTAATCTAAACTTTAATAAGAAATCATTAAAAGTAAGTAAATTTTTGATTGATTTTGAGAGGCTATCTTTAGCTTATCCCGCAAGAACTCAATGGGGAGGAGCAACGGAAAAGCGCCTGGCTGTCTTAACGATGACAATCCGCAATGTTGCAAGCTGCATGTGGCAAGTGGCAGCAAGTGGGCCAAGATGCAGCCAACCAGCTAAAGCTAACCGACCAACCAGCCATTAATGAACAACCAGAACCGAATCGAAGACAAAGGCGCTTCAGAGGTGTGCTTCCCCTCCATCTGCAGATGTGCGGATGGGGATGTGGACGTGGATGTGAATGTGAATGTGAATGTGGATGTGGATGTGGAGATGGGGCATGTATCCACGAGTGCCAGTGTATCTGTGCAACTGGGTGTATATCTGCGGTCTGTATCCGTACCTGTGTATGCACCCCGGGGCAGGGTTTAATGCTCGCAGTGCTCGCAAACAAAGCAGATAGATACCGAGATGCGATGCTCTCCGCACAGAGTACGGAATACAGCATCCAGCATACAGCCATCATCGACATGCGATGAACATGGAACAAGTTGTACACAGATAATCATAAATAAACGAGGCACCAGCGACGAAAGAGTCCGAAAGGTACGAGAACCGAAGACACGACTTCGACACCGACGCCGTTGCCGATGCCGATGCCAGTGCCGATGCCCTGAGAGGAGGAGATACTTCCTTCGGTGGCTCTAGGTTTTCTTCCTTTTTTTCCCCAGCTTTTTCTTTTGTTTTTCCTCTTGATGTTGTATTTTTTTGTTTTGTTTGCGGAGGAGAAGAGCGAGCCAGCACGAGCGCCGCAGCTAGCGCCGCCACCAGAGCCGAGCGGGGTTCGATTGGCACAGCCACATCCCTGGGCTGCCTGGCCTGGCCTGGCAATCGTAGAAACACAGCGAGCCAGAAGATAAAAAGATACTTTTGCACGGCGACAGCTACACACGGCGGCTGTCGCAGGAGCTCTCGCTCTGGCTCGTTCCTGGCCCGGCCAGAACCAAGTTGCGGCCCCTTAAAAATCAATTTCGCGAACCTAATTAGAAGGAGCGCTCATCAAAAATAATAAGGGTTAAGCTTAAGGGAATGACCAATTAGATCAAACTTTTAGATTTTATTTTCTTTCTTTTTTTCCGGGGGGCCACAAAACGTAATTAAATTTAAAAGGAAAACGGGTAAAAAAGTTTTTCCAAGACGTAAAGACCCAGAAAAAAGACCCAAAAAGGCGACCCCAACCCCGAAAGCCATTATTTTTGTTTTGTTATTTTTGGCCGGGCTGTGGTTGGATGTACACGTAATAAATTTAATCATAAACCGAAATAAGCGCGTTTAACCACGCTATCTTTTTATTCGTTCATGGGCGCGTGCAGGCGGCCGCAGGAGGAGTTGCCCGGCTCGTGAGGAGGGTTGGAGAAAGTGGGTCGGCCGGGATACAGATACAGAAATATCTATATCTATATCTATATCTATCTCTACGAAAAGAGAGAGAGAGAGAGAGAGAGAGTGAGGCGAAGCCGAGCGAACAAAATGTAACTGATGTTTCTGTGTTTTTTCGGCCGTCTGTTGCCACCTCCCGAAAAAAGCGCTCCGCTGCGCTGCCTCTCCCTCTCTTGGCCAGATTTCAATGTTGCTACTTCATTTTTATCGCGTTAAGAGAATATTGGACATGTGTGCTGGCTGCCGGCTGCCTCTGCCTCCGCCTCTCCCTCCTAGCCCCCCCTAAGGCCATAAAACATTCTACATAGATTGTTACCTTTTGCAACTTTTCCTTCTGGCCGCTTTTATCGTTTTTTGTTAGGCTTAAGTGTTTATCTTGGCCCTTTCATTCGACTTTTTCGCTCGTATCTAACAATGTTCGTGTTGTTGCACTCGCTTCAAACATGCACAGGGCGTGGCTTACGGTCAGCGAAAAGCGGAATGCGGAGTGCGGGGAGTGGGAATGGAAATGGAAAATGGGAAATGGAAAAATAAAGCCGCTCCTAGGGGAAGCAAGCCGGCTATATACAACTCTCGCTCCAAAGGGGGTTGCACTCGTACCGCCGCATCTCTACATTCTTTTATTTTTTATCCTTTTAGCTTTTCCGCCGCCATGCAGTAGCTGCGAGGCCTTCGAGGATCCGAGGGATGAGGCGCGTATCCGAGGGATGCCACATATATCTCCAGGATGCGGAATTATGAGGGGTTCTCGGGAACCCGGACTCGGGTTATGGCTCTGCGACACTGTCATCGCATGCCGTGCAGTTGTCGCCTCCTCAGTCACTCGGCCATTACGCAACACGGCAAATTGGTAGCACTTCTGGACATTGGTAGTGGTAGTATCTCGCAAAAGCTTCGTATTTACTTTGTTTTCATCGATTTTATTTGCCACACAAAAACAAAAGTGACCACACCATTTTTCCAGGGACCAACATAAAAGCAGGGTAAACATAAACAAGTTAGCAAATCCTTTTTAATTTTATTTGCTTACCAGCTTTGTGTGTGATCTCATGATTTCCACTTGTGTCAACAGATCTTACGTGTTTTGGTTATATTTTGATAACATCTTGCAGTGGTTTTCATGATATAAGGTTATATAAATTAATTGGATTAATATTATGATGGTAACTTTTTAATGAAGCATGTTTATTTAATACTCTTAAAAGTAAAAAATATATTAGAGAAATTTTAAAGAAAATCGAATTGAATCTTATTAACCAAAGGTTCTGATCGAGGTTTGAATAATTAAAAGCTTTAAGTCGTCAATTTCTTAACTAAAAGTAGAAAGAACTTAAATTTATTGAACCATTCTTTCTAGTTTTTCATATATCTAATTCATTTCTAATAATATAAGATCCTCACACTTTAAACTATATTCCTTAATCCCATCTTATCACTATCTTTCTAGCTCCTACCCAATAAAAATGAAAGCCCTCTTGGCTACTTATCATCCAATTTCCTATCATTTGGATACTTCAATTAACCGCGGCAACAATTGCGCCAGATTGTCAATATCGTCTTTCATAAGACCAATAAAAAGGCATAGCTTAATGGATCTGTCGAGGCCCAGGCTGGACTGTTGGGCGATAAAGTGGAAGATTTACTTTTTAATAGACTGCCAGAGCAGAGAGAGGAAGAGAGAGAGAGCTCCAGCTCGTGCTCTACGCCAATTGACAGCGGCAAAGATTTTAATTTCACATGTTGACTGCGGACTTTGTTTATTTTATGAACTTTATTAACGCTCTCGCACGTTAACGGCTTCACGCCGAGCAGGGGGCACGGGGAGGACGAAGCCAGTCTAATATTAATAACAAGCTTGAACCTAATTCCTTATGATAAATGATATAAGTCAACAACCCTCGAGTCGGTCTTGGTCGCGATGCTCCCCCATTTTCGCCTCTGTTACCACCACAATCGCAGTCGTCAGTCTCAACTGCTAGACACGAGAGGGGGACGCGGGAGTGGGGTTGGGGGAAAATTCAGAAGGTTCCTCGGCAGACAAGGAGAATTTCATTTACACGCGGCGGGATAATGTTCTGATGATGGCATGTTTTTTTGCATACAAAGTATGCAAACGCAAAGAAGCGGAAAATATTTATGAAATTGCCGCAGAACTGGCAAAGCGAATGTCGTAAAAAGTTGGAAAATTAGATTTTTTCTGTGTTATACACAGGCCGAGGGGCTTTCCAACCCCCGAAAAAAGCACAGAAATAAAAAAGCAGCGCCCGGATAACAATGCCCGAAAGATGGGGAGTCTGGGGGAGGCCAAGAGAGAGATATTTATACTACGTTAAATATTTGCCAACACTCAACTGAAGCATAACAACTCAACTTGAGCCGAGGATTCAACTTCAGCCCGACAATGCTGAGTGGACGACATTCTGCCGAGTTTATTATTGGTGGCGGTGGAACTCGGCATTTAATGGCCAAGTTTAAGGCCCATTTCACTTAACACTTTCCTTACACGATGACTTCTGGCGATACGGCCGTAATCTTAAAAGCATTTCCTAGCCAGGTGACTGCTCCTATCTGCAATGCAAAATAATGTGGGATATTATATTATCGTTCACAATCGCCATAGCCAAAGCCAAAGCTAAAGCCATCGTCATCACCATCACCATCACCATCGCCATTGCCCCGTTGCCCATTGCGATTGCCATAGCCAGCGGTGCCCGCCAAACGCTGCGTTTCATAATCGGATTAACTGCGGTGGGTAGCAGCGGCACACAATATTTTCTGAATTTATGTAGACCCATAAATCGTGTTAGGGTTTTGATTGGGCTCTGCGCGAAATGGAAATCACATAGGAGAAAAGCCCATCTAATGTGAGTTTCATACGGAAAAGTAATTTACAATGTCCAACTCTCCTCCGCGCACAATGGACTTTGCACTGCTCAAGTATACTTTATTTCGAATTTGGTTAGCTGAGTTATGGATCAAATCAGAGTGTAAAGAAAGGGTTTCCAGAGCTCTCATCAAGATAACTTTATCAATTGTTACGGTATTGAACTCTATACCCGTATATCTTGAGAAAGTATAGAGCTTGAATTTGGGTAAATAGGTTCTAATGTTCAATTATTGCCAAGCTCAATCTTTAACTAAAAGTTAAGTTGGTTTTATTTTAAAAAATATGACCTATGTTAAGTTAATTCTGAATCTGATTGGTTTGTGATCGTTTTTTAAAAGACATTTACAACTAAGGTTTTCGATTTCGAATACTAGGACAGCGTTTACCATATTTGATTTTATTTATTTAATAAATATCCTCACAGTACATGTGTAATGAATCATATACTTACCAATTTATGTATCAAAATCTCTACATATTCTTGTCATTATTTGCTTTAAAAATATTTAAAAAATCTTGTTTTCTTGTCAGCTTGTTAAATATAGAGTTCCTTCTAGCAAATAAGTTGTTTTGTTAGGAATCTAGAGGAGGAATATGCCTGATTAAACAGTGTGAAAGGGTCAAGCCTGACAAGTACCCGATATTAATGAAGTTTTAATGAAACCAAGAGGCAGTCATTACCCTTCCCGATCTGATTGGTGAAGGCTTCGGGTCGTGGAAGGTAAATACCATAGCCATAGCCATAGTCATAGCCACACGGCCATTCTCATGAGGCGTTACTTTTGTTTGGTGTGGCAAACAAACTTTTATCACCTCGGTCGTCGTCTGGCTGTTTGCCTTCACTTATCGCGGTGTTGCCGCAGAGTACACACTGTACCCGGGGTGTCGTGTTAATGTGCGTACAGTGTGAATCCGCGCATAGGTTTCCCCCGGGTAAATATTCCGAATGAGACGACAATGGCATCTGCCGATTGTCTTGCCAGCAAGTAAAAGCCAAAGCTCAGCCCTTGGAAACTCCAAACTCAAACCGAACCATATATAGCCCCTGTATCAGATGCTCGTGTTTGGAGATCCCATACCCTCAGCCCGTCCTCGCACACTCACATTCAGATGCGGCCTCGCACTTAGCTATTTAACGTGTTTTCATAATTGATTGCTAAACTGTTTTGTTTAGACCTTTGCATATATTTTTATGCAAATAATTACGGGCGCGCACATAATGGGTTGGCTGGCTCTGCTCTCGGTTCTGTGTGTGTGTTTCAGCTCCATTCCGGTGGTGGCTCGGATCGGGTTCTGGATTGGGATTGGGATTGGGATTGGATTCGGGACTTGGATGCATGCTCGCTTTGTTTGCTCAACATTTGGTTTTGTCATTAAAATATTTTCGGTTTTGTTCACAGATTCTGCCGCAGTCCTTATCACAATGTACTCTGTGCTCTTGCTCCTTTTTCCCACATATTTTATATATATATATATATCTTTTTGCCCTTATATATAGTATGTGTATATATTTTTATTTTTTTGTAAGGCAACTTTTCGGCGCTTCCCCGTTTTAATTTCAGGCAACGCCGCCGAGTTTAATTATGCTGTGGCCGGGCCAGAGTATTTTTGTCTCGTCTCACTTTTTGTTTAATGATTAACAATAACGCAGCAGTCTTTCAGCGACAGCCGGGCGCTGTCAGGATCCGCAGGATGCGGTGGGTACTACGCGGCGAACATCTGCATGTGTGCATATTTATATTAAAAAAGTTTCTAACAATAAGCCATTATCTATGCTTATTACATATTATGCTGCTGCCGCCCCAAGGAGCCGTTTTCAATTGGCCAAAAGGCAGAGGAAGTTGGGTTAAAGAAGGCATTCTCGGCTAACAAATAATTTAATTTAAGTATGAATTATAATTCAGAAAGGGGATATAGTTATTCAAGGCTTTAATTAAATACAAATCGAATAAATAAGTCCTGTATCTTATCATTTATAATTAAAAGTTTAACAGTTTAGATACTTATAGATAAACATATAAATCCCATCAAAGATAAACCCCTTTGTCTCCACAAACAAACAAATATTTGCTGGATTTTGTCAGGTGCGCGTGTTGGTGGAAAGGTGAGTGAAATCCCAGCGGCAAGTGAAAAGGACCCTCGGTCTGCCCACCGAACAAGTCTCCCGAAAAACGGGAATCCGCTTACAATAATTAAAAAGTTGCAAATTTAAGTATTAACTCCCGGCGAATGCGCAAATATGGCCAACGGTAAGCGGATTTCGCATTAACTGCAGACAATCGGCAAAACAAACTCGGTCCGGCGGCGGAGGTCCATCATCTAGGTCCTGCCGATGCACATCCTCATCCCTGACAGATGGAAATTAGAATGGGCGACTGACTGGCAAAAGAGACATCACCGGCAACATTGCAATTATTAAACGGATGAAAACAAACAATGTCGGACAAAAGGGAAGTGACGGTGACAGGCGACGGCGAATAATGGACGACTGAACGGGGACACAAAGAGCCGAGGATTTTGCGGAAAAATGGGAAAAACTGGGATATTGTCCGGGACATTTCAACTCGGTGAAAACCCCATGAAATGAGCAAAAATTTTAATCTTCTGCGATCATCGCTGCGAACAACTGTGGGCTGACACCTTGACTGTCCCCGATAATCACGGCATTAGGGCATTATTCCGAGCTGCAGCAGGTTTTTGATCAATCTCTATAATCCAGCTGGGAAAAATTGTCGCGAATTTATCTGGATTTATTTATTTTTTTTTAATTAAGAATTAACATTATGAACGTGGGAGTGAGTAAAGCTTAAGGTAAGTCATTTTTAACAATTTTTTAAGGGAGCAATGTAAACTAAGAAATAGTTGTAATAAAAACAAAAAGTTTTTTGAAATAATATTATAAATTATTATTTATGTTTAATATAAGCTTTTAAGCCCCACTTTTTGATAGTTTTAAAGTACCTTTAAGGAAGAAAATTGTAAAGAACATTTAATTAATTTTGCCAGGACACTTGCTGCCTTTAAGAGCATTGTATTTATTTGAAAAATAAAATGAAAAATAAATATATTCTTAGAAGGAAACAATTTTAATATTCGTGTTAAAACTCTGCTCAAAATAAGTGTTCTGCAAGCAAAAAAAGGCCATTAAAAATTTCAATAAGTCTGTTATATACATTTTAATAGTGTTCATTTTTTGTATAATTCAGTTGGTGTCGAATTTATTTCCGCCTTAATGGCCTCGTTCCCCCTTTAATTTTTTTAGAGACATATTCCGTCGCGTAGTCGGCGCAAAAAGGACAATCTCACAGCTCTTTATCCTTCCTGTCGTCTGCGCCGGCAACATGTGTCTCCGCTATAGCTGAATTATGTCCTTAATAGGATTAAAGTATTTGGCAGTTGTTTTGACCTTTTTATCGCCGGCTGCCGATACAGGAATTCCGCACAACTCACGATTTGCCTTTTGTCCGCCTCGCTCCTCTCTGTGCGTTCCCTTGATTCCTTTTTTTCGTGGATCACTCCTGGTCCTGGGCCTCCTTTAATCTAATTAGTGCGGAAAAATTGAACAGCACTGTTAACTAACGTCAACACAATGCCAGTGCCTTGCCTATCCTGCGGCAGCATCCGCCAATGTCGTTGACGTGACGAAGCCAATCTCATTTCCAGTCCAAATCCGGAACGCATTACCTTGCTCAAATCGGAGCAAACGGGCATGAGTGCAGCAGATTCTGAAAGGTTGCTCTATGCGATTGTCTTCTGCAACTGCCGCAGGACACACAGGATACTCTCGGTGATGTTGGCATCCCCATTTCGCATGAACAGATGCCGCGAGCAAGCTGGTTGCCACAAACACTATTGGGTTTGTTATCGATTCGAAGGGGGAAAATGTCAATGATTTGGAAGTGGAAAATATGGAAAATTATGGGATTCATTTTAATAGAAAGATATGTTTAACTATATCCTTAATCTAGGATGATATTTATGTGAATTCACTGAAGAGAATCTAAAACGGATCTGGTTTTAGATTTTTTTTACTTTTAAAACTCTTAATTATTTTATTTTTTTTATTTATTTTATTATTTATTAATAAATAAGAATGAAGCGTTTTTAACTTAACATTACTTAATTTGAATAAATTATATTAATTCTGGATAAAAAATCCCTCTTAACTTTACCATACCTTGAAGAAAAACCCTGTCAACCATATTCCTTCTAATTGTATATCATTTTAAGCTGACAAACCTAGTTCCATTAAATTTATTTCGTGTACAGAAAACTCTACTTAGGACTGTCAGCTTGGGAAGTTGAACTGTTTACAGTAACTCTCTATATACACATCCAGATCTGGGTAATGACAACGCATATTTTGTAAGTACATAAATTGAGATACATACAAATTGGCTTGGGCGGAACAACCCCCGCGGAAGGTCGCCACCCCGCGCATATATTTTCCCATCCCCCCTCCGTCGGTTTCAAAAATTCAAAAGTATTCCCTGCGCTACCCGCTGGGCGACCATAATAGGGAAAAACGCTCGCCAATGATCGGAGCAGTGTAGCCTGGAGTGGGGTGCATTTAGGGTATGCCATAATAAATACCGCGGAGGGTTGACAGGCCCGAATTTGTTGTGAATTTAGCTGCAAATACTGGGACTGCGACTCGGACTCGGACTGGTACTGGCAACGACAATTTGAGGATTCCGGCGAAATAATGGCCGACCATTATGTCAGACGCCACGCCGATCCCTTATTGCGCCCGCCTTATTTACTATACCCCGACATTCATTTATTGCCACGCTACGCCGTCGGATCAGAAATGCCAAGGACCTTGTTATAATTTGATTTCAGGAATTTTAAAGCCGCCCTTTAATTCGTAAATTTCTGTAAAAATACAGGGAATAAAATAGTTGCAGGATTGTTTCTTTGTAATTAACAAAGATCATTAAAGTTTTTAGGGCTTTTAATCATGTTAAGCCATCTAAATATATAAAATATTTGTTATATTTTTAGGAACTTGAGAAAATAATTTAATGTGGATATAAATTAATAAATTATATGATTAATAAACTCATATTTAAGCAAAGTAAAGACCACTCTTACTTTAAGTTTCCTGATCAAAACTGTAATAAATCTCGATCTTAAAAAAATATAGTTTTCCTCAGAAGTAATACTTTCTCTGCCATCTTATATATTAACTAAAATAGAACTGCTTCCCAACATTAAACTCTAGCTCTCTGCTCACTTAACTGCTCTGCCCTCTTTAATTTCATACCATTTTGTGATTTTCAATTAGCAGTCAGAGCGGATTACTCGATATGGAAGGTCGGGCCAAAGATCCTGACTCCATTCAGGCTGCCACAATTGCAGAGACCAGAACCAGAACCCAAACCCGAACCCCAA
>VNJS01009962.1:0-24908 GCA_008042575.1 Drosophila watanabei | reverse complement strand
GTGCGCGGCCAGAAGGCTAAGAGGGAAATCGGTCCAAGCCGATGCTGCCCCCGCAACTGTAAGCTGAGAGGGCTTGCGGCGTTCATGCCACTTTCTGTGCCACCCACAGGGGGGAAGGCAGCCGCAGGACCCGAGGACCAGCAAGCCAGGAGACCTGCCATTGCGCCAAAGTCACGGACGGAGCTGCCATACGGGGTGATGTGGCGGCGAGGCACGGTTTGCTCAGTGCCTCCATCGCGGTGACGTTGTTTTGGAGCGAACCCGTGCGTCCAGTCTCTTATGCCCTCAGTCTTCTGTTCGGCATCAGTTGCGTGCCCGCCGCCTATGCGGCCACCCCTGATCCCTCAGACCCGAAAGCCAGTGCTGCCCATCCGTATAAAAAACGGACAGCAGTACCCCCGGCCAGAAAGGTTGCAGGCCCTGAATATATCACGGCTTATGGTAAAACCGCCCCTCTCCAGATGACACCCGCAGTCGGTGGGAAACTTGGCCTGTCCATTCAGCATACGCCGGGCACACTCAATGTGGTCTCGCATGATCTGATGATGCAGCGCGGTTATGCTCAGGCTGAGGCCGCGGCAGACAGCGCGCCGGGTGTTTCCTCTGGCGGGTCTCCGGGGTCACCCGCGCAGCTGATGATGCGCGGCTTTACCGGCAACCAGATTCTGGTGCTGCATGATGGCCAGTATTTTGGCCCGACCACCATGGTCAACCGGCCTCAGAACACCTTCAATCTGGAAAGTGTGCAGGTGCTTAAAGGCCCGTCCTCCGTGCTGTATGGGCAGGGGGCCGTAGGCGGCACGGTGGATATGCGCAGCCGTACCCCCACGTTTGATGGCCCGCATGCCAACGCACTTGTATCCTACGGCAGTTTTAATACGTGGAACGCCGGGGTTGGTGGCTCCGTGCCCATTACGCAAACGCTCGCTTTGCGCACGGATTTCAGCCGGACATCGTCTGACGGATTTGTAAAAGGAGCTGATCCGCACTCGGATGATTTTACGACGACCTTGCTGTGGAAGCCGACGGAAAAGTTCACCGCGCGGCTAAGCATGGATTATCTGACGGACCGGCTTTCCACTTATTATGGCACGCCGCTGGTGGATCTGTCGCAAACAGGCGGGCGCGTAGGCGGTTTGCTCAGTTCCAGCAAAGGGCTGGGCCTTACCCGTGCGTCCCTGTGGCGGTACTATAACGTGCGGGATGGCAAGGCCGGGTCTGTCAACGCGACGCCCACACTGCATCTGGACTGGCGGGTGAACAGCCATGTTCTGTTTCATAACAGCAGCTATTTCATTTATTCCAAACGGCGCTGGAACAACGCTGAAAGCCTGACTTACATCAGCGCCCCCGGCCAGACGGATGCCGCAGGCAATGCCATTGCTCCGGGCAGCATCAGCCGGGACCGGTTTTATGTGTATCAGAACCAGCATCAGGTTGGGGATACGCTGCACGGACAGTTTGATTTTTCCATTTTCGGCATGAAGAACCGTTTTGTGCTGGGAGGCGACGCCTATTATCTGCGCTTCATCCGCAACCGGGGTTTTCCGGCGGCGGACTATGCGGACAGCGTCTCTCTTGTCAGCCCGGACGCTACGCCACTTGGTGCTTTTTCCGGGGAATATCCGTATATGAAATCCCCCACCACGATGGTGCAGGCGGGCCTGTTTTTAGAGGATGTGCTGACCATCCGGGATAATCTGCGTCTTGTGGGCGGCTTCCGGTATGACTGGCTCTCACTGGACCGGCAAAACTACCGGCAGAACGGGCAGTTTAACGCCGCAACCAGTTTTAAGGGCCACTACAACCCGGATAATTTCCGTATTGGTCCGGTGTTTGATCTGACAAAAAATGTCAGCCTTTACGGGGTATATACCACGGGGGAAGACCCTCCGGGCTCCAACCTGTTTCTGGCCAACCGGGGGCAGTTTACAAAACTCAGCCATTCCCGGCAGGGCGAAATTGGTGTGAAGGCCAGCCTGTGGGACGGGCGTTTGACCACCACTCTGGCGCTGTATGATATTCGCCGGACGCGGATGCTGGTTTCAACCGGGCCGGATACGGTGGCAACGGCGGGTGTCCAGAAATCACGCGGGGTCGAATGGCAGGGGGATCTTGTTCTCAACCGCCACTGGAGCCTGTCTGGCAATGTGGCATACACCTATTCCCGTTACGGCTCTTTCCACCCCAGTGCCTCGGTGGATGCCTCTGGTAATCAGGTCCCTGATGTGCCTGCGGTCACGGCTAACCTATGGGCAATCTGGTCCCACGTGGGGGATCTGCCGCTCGATCTGGGGGCAGGGATGCGCTATGTCTCAGCCCGTAAGGGGGATTACGCCAACACGCTCTCCCTGAAAGACTATGCGCTGGTCAATGTTTTTGCGGGCTGGCATGCCTATAAAAACATTACGGTCTATGGCCGCGTTGATAATATTGGCAACAAGCGGTTTATCCAGTGGGCGGATACGGGCTACGCCGGGCAGGTGATGCTCGGGGCACCCCGCTCCTTCTCCATCAGTGCGCAGGCGGATTTCTGAGGCGAGGTTATGTGTGGTCGCGGTAAGGCTTGCGTGCAAGGTAGAGCAGCACAGGCGCCGCGATCACAAACACAATTCCAAAGCTTGCCGACACATCATCATTAGATGATGCGCCGAGGGCTAAAAATGTCCCAAAAAGTGAGTCGTCATAAGTGTGATATTCAACCGAATGACTACCGTAAACCTGCGTGATAAAGGACAATAGGCAGTAGGCGTAGGTCAGAAAAGACGCGCCGTCTGACAGGTTGAGATAGCGTGCAAAATCCCGGTTATATCGCGCGTAGGCAGAGCAACAAAAGGCGATAACCGCCAGATAGTATTTCTTGCCACAAATCCTGTGCGCTGTGAAACTATAGGATGTTGTATGGAAAAACTGGGAATGGACATTGTGCACGGACGGCAGGATCAGGCCGGACAGAATACAAAGTGCTGCAAGAAGAGTCAGCTTGCGAGGTGATTTACGGATACTCAGGAAAAACTCATTGCTCAAAAAATTGCGCATGCCTGAAATTTTCCCTGATCTTTATAAAATAAGCCAAACAAATTTTTAATAAGCAGAAGCAAAGAGATTAAAACTAGAAACTACCGGGCATCCTGTCCAGTATTTTAAGGTCGCGTCCCGCAAGCGGGCGGGTCTCCCCCTTTAGCTGGGAGAGGCCACAACCGTCGCGCTGACGGTGACGGGGATCTGATGATCCTGAAATGCCTGCCAGAGGGCAAAAAGCGCCTGACTGCGCACGGCGGCGGTATCCATCCCCACCCGCGCACGGGCGGTGCCGGTCAGAATGGCGGAGCCATCCGCTACGGAGGTAATGCTGGCGGTGGGCACGGGCTGTGCCTCAACATTTTCACACTCAGCCAGCGTGCTCGTCATCACATTCATGGCTTTGTGCAGGTCAGACGTAAACGGCACCTGCAACGGGATGGTAAAGACGCCCGGCTTTTCCGCCCGCGTGGCATTGCGCACGGCGGAGGTGATGAACTGGGAGTTCGGCACAATCATGGTGGAACCATCAGCCAGCTTGATGTTGGTAGACCGCACGCTGATGCGCGCGACCTCCCCGTGCGCGCCGGCAATATCCACAACATCCCCGATGGAAACGGGGCGTTCGGCCATGAGGATAATGCCGGAGACAAAGTTCTGCACAATGGATTGCAGGCCAAAACCAATCCCGACGGACAGGGCGCTGACAACCCATGTCATACTCTTAACCGTCACCCCGAGGGCTGAGGCCATGCACAGGCCGATAATAATCCAGGCGCTGTAGGACAGAATATTCAGGATGGAGGCCTGCGCGCCAATATCCAGCCGCGTGGTGGGGAAGAAGCGCAGGCGGAACCAGTTTTTAACAATACGGATGGCGTAATGTCCAAGGATGGGCAACCCGGCGCAGAGCAGCACGGCATCCATGGAGAGGTTGAAGCTGCCATCCGTGGGGGCCTGCCCTTTGAAGATGGACAGAATACGGCGGCTGACCTGTGTCGGGTCAAAATCCGCGCCAGCCGTGGCGACGGAAAAAGCAATAATCAGCAGAAAAACATTGATCAGCCCGGGCACGACCACACTGGCCTGATCCACCAGCCGGGCAGGCAGACCCAGCCGCACCAGATGCGCCCCCACGGGTGCTGAGGACGGAAAAACACTGCTGCCCAGTGCCGTGGCCAGAAGGGAAACCAGCAACAGACCTGTCATGGTAATGGCCATGACGGACACCCATGAGATGATGGTGTATCCGAGCGGGATATATCCTGTCAGCACAGCCCCCCAGCAGACAAGGGCGATGGTCGTGACCAGTGTTCTTAAAAGCGGGGCAATATTGGCGGAGTTTGCGGAAGGATTATCCTCCTGCGCGGACAGGCGCAGCTGGCGCGGGATGGCAAACAGCAGCGGGCTGACGGCCAGCGTATATAATCCGTCAAGAAGCTGGATGGGCAGCAGGCCGAACCCGCTCCGCGTATCCACATAGCGCAGCACCCCGCGCACAATCAGGGCCGAGGCAAACCAGAAGGGAAACAGGCGCAGATTACGGGCCAGCGTATCCGGCATGGAAAACACGCGCCACTCCGGCTTGCGGGACAGGATGCTCATGCCCAGTTCCAGCACAAACCCGCAGAGCGGCACCTGTGCGGCCACCATGTCTGCCAGTGCAGAGAGATCATCCGCTACGGCATCATTATTAAAACTGATGGCGTTCCAGATGATCTGGAAAGCGCCGCCCCATGCCACAACGCCGATCAGGGAGCAGATGACGGCGGCTGTAATAGGCCGGATGCGGCCTGTGGGCAGAAAACGGGCAACCAGCATCCTGACTGGCGTATGGCAGAAAAAATGCAGGGCCAGCAGCAGGCCGGAGAGCGCCAGCGCCCCCAGTGTGAGCAGGGCATGCTGGCCGGTAAAGGCCTCTTTCAGCACGGCCCCGGTTTCAGACGCCAGTGCCGCGGCGCGGTTTTTATCCTGCCCGGAGGTGCTGGAAAGCTGGGACCAGAAATTGATCCCCAGCGGGGTGGGGAACCGCTGCGTCATGGTCGCCTGCTGGATGGCGGTGCCATGCTGGCGGAGTTCCTGCACCAGTTGCTGTGCTTCAAGCTGATACAGCCGGAGGCGGGTAATCCGGCCGGAAATGTCCTGCTGGCGGCCCGTCAGCATTTTGCGCTGCTGTGTAATGGAGTCCGGTTCAGCCGGGTCTGGCTTGCCCAGAATATCCACAAAGTTCTGATAAACCGATTCATACGGTTTGATCTGCGTCAGCAGGGTATCGGCTTTGGTCGCCACGGCGTTTGCACGGCGCAGCAGCATTGTCAGGGCGTTGGTGTTCTGGCTGGTGGAATAGTCTTTCCGGCTGCCCTGATAGATGGCGCGGATTTCATCGCCCATCGCGTTCAGCGTGGCATCAGACGCAAAAAGCGTGATGTCGGCAATCAGCGGGGCCGGTGTCTGGGCGGGAGCCGCCTGTGCTGCGGGGGGCGGTGCGTCTGCGGCCTGTGCTGCCGGACTGAAAAATGTGGGGTGGAGAAACCCTGCCAGCACCAGGTACAAAACAGGAAAAAGAACGCGGAACGGCAGGCGGGTCATAAGGCTTCTCTACACTCCGGCACAGGGAACATGGGGGTTCCAACGTGCCAGAGAACCGGGAGGTTGCGAAGAGAAGCGTGTGACGGAGAGGGAACGGACAGTCAGGGGAGGCGGCGTGGCCTCCCGCTCAGGCGTGGATCAGGAAGAGGACTTTTTCCGGTTCTTCTTTTTAGCGTCTTTGCCCTTGGCATCTTTGTGCGTCTGGAGCGGGTCGGCATCATCTGCTGAGCTGGGGCGGGTGGCCTGCGTTGTATCCTGCAGGTGGTCTTTGTAGCCGTATTTTTCCCACTGGGCCGCTGTGGTCATATGGCGCGGCTCACTTTTGCCGAACATCCCGCAGGAGCAGAGCGTCAAAGCACATACCAGCATCAGAACCGCGTGTTTCATGGTCTTGTTCCTGTGTTTCAATCCGGTTGTGCTTCTATCTCACCCGGCGGGGAGGCGGGCAAGTGGAAAAGCATTGCGGCTCAGCGCCGCAGTTCCATGGTAATCGGGCCTTCACGGCGCCCGTGGGTAAACTGGTCGACCATGGCGTTTCCGCTGTCCATCAGGGCACTTGCGGGCCCCTGCCAGATAAGCTGGCCTTTATAGAGCATCGCGGCTTCATCCCCGATGCGCTGGGCGGAGGCCATGTCATGCGTAATGGCAATGGCGGTGGAGCCCAGCTTTTTCACGCAGTCCACAATCAGCCCGTCAATCACGGCCCCCATAATCGGGTCCAGCCCGGTTGTGGGTTCATCAAAAAACAGGATATCTGGCTGGGCGGCAATGGCACGGGCAAGGCCGACACGTTTCTGCATCCCGCCAGAGAGTTCTGAGGGGTAGAGTTCCCCCACAGACGGGTCCAGCCCCACCTGCGCAAGGATGCCGCCCGCATGGGTACGGGCTTCCTTGCGGGTCAGGCGTTTGAGCGCCAGCAGGCCGAAGGTCACGTTCTCCCACACCGGCAGACTGTCAAACAACGCACCGTTCTGGAACAGCATGCCAATCTTGCCGCGCAGTACATCCTGCCTGCGGGGGGAGGCGGTGATCATGTCCTCGCCGTCAATTTCAATGCTGCCGAAATCAGGCGTGATCAGGCCGAGGATGCAGCGCAGCAGCACGGATTTCCCGCTGCCGGACCCGCCGATAATCACAAAGGAGGTGCCGGGCATGACATCCAGATTGATGCCATCCAGCACCTTTTTGGAACCGAAGGACTTGTGAAGGTCCCGGATGCGGATTTTGGGGAGGGTGCCGGTCATTGTGAGAAGAACAGATCCGTCAGGAGGTAATCAAACGCCAGCAGCAGGATGGAGGCCGCCACAACGGCGGAGGTTGTGGCCGTGCCCACGCCTTCCGCGCCACCTTTACTGTTATAGCCGTAATAGCAACCCATCAGGGCAATCAGGAACCCGAACAGGGCGGCCTTCACCAGCCCGACGGTAACATCAATCACCTTAACGGAGTTCAGTGTGGCGGTAATGTAGGCATGCGGCGAAAAGCCGAGCTTGACGACAGAGACGGTAAAACCCCCGGCAACCCCCAGCACGTCCGCCACCAGCACCAGCAGCGGCAGGGCGATCAGCCCCGCCAGCAGGCGCGGGGCGACCAGATACTTCATAGGGTTGGTGGACAGCGTGGTGAGGGCATCGACCTGATCCGTCACCCGCATGGTGCCAATTTCCGCCGCCATGGCGGCCCCCACGCGGCCCGCGACCATCAGCCCGGCCAGAACAGGCCCCAGCTCACGGGTTACGGCCAGCACCACAATGCCAGCAATCGCGCTCTGCACATGGTACTGCGCAAAGCCGGTGTAGGATTGCAGGGCAATCACGCCGCCCGAGAACAGGGCCGTAAGGGCCACGACAGGCAGCGAGAAAAACCCGGTTTCCAGAAAAGTGGACAGGAACACGCGCCCGTAAAACGGCGGCCTGACAATATGGGACAGGCCGGAGAGGGCGAACAGCGTCAGAGAACCGGCGGCGCGGATCAGGCCGAGGGTGGTTCGGCCCAGTCTGGCCACAAGATCGAGCAACATATCCATACGGTCAGGCGGTCCGGTCCTGTTTCTGGGGCAAAACTTTCAAGGGTTCAGCCGTAGCGTGAAGTCCCGGCCCCGTCAAAGGGTGTGTGGTGCTGGTATGCGGTCCGGGTGCTGTCTCTGGCGGGAAAAGAAAGCCGGATATAGGCCGGGTTAGCCGCCTTGCCGCGGCCTGAATGTCTGAAATCTGTGCCGCAGGCATTGCGGCAATCGTCTGCTGAGGGCATGTGTGTCAGCCAGTTTTGAAGTCCACCCCATCCGCTGTGATGAGTAGCAGCGGTGATGAGTAAAGGCAGGAGGGCAGCGGATGCGCATAGCCATGATTGGCGGCGGGTATGTCGGGCTTGTATCAGGCGCGTGTTTTGCCGAGTTCGGTATCAATGTTGCGATTGTTGAAACCAATCCTGAGCGTCTGTCCGCCCTGCGGGAAGGGCGTATCCCTATTTATGAGCCGGGGCTGGATGCGCTGGTGGCCTCCAACAGTCAGGCAGGCCGCCTGACGTTTGGGGATGATATTGCCACAGCCGTTGCCGGGGCCGAGGCCGTGTTCATTGCCGTGGGCACCCCGCCCCGCAACGGGGATGGCGCTGCGGATATGCAGTATGTTCACGCAGCCGCCCGCCAGATTGCGGAAGCGCTGACGGGTTATGCCGTGATTGTCACCAAATCCACCGTGCCGGTGGGCAGCAGCCGCCGTATTGCTGAAATTATCCGGCAGGCGCGCCCGGACGCGGATTTTGATGTGGCCTCGAACCCGGAATTCCTGCGGGAAGGGAGCGCCATTGGGGACTTCATGCGGCCGGACCGCGTGATTATCGGGCTGGACCAGACACGGCCCGAGCGCGCCAGCCGGGCGGAGGATGTGCTGCGCCGTGTTTACCGCCCGCTCTCCGTGATTGAAGCCCCGCTGCTGTTTACGGGGCTGGAAACGGCGGAACTGACCAAATACGCCTCCAACTCCTTCCTCGCGATGAAGATCTCCTTCATCAATGAAATGGCCGATCTGTGCGAAACGCTGGGCGCGGACGTGCATGATCTGGCGCGAGGCATGGGGCTGGACGGGCGTATTGGCCGCAAGTTCCTGCAACCCGGCCCCGGCTATGGCGGGTCCTGCTTTCCCAAGGATACGCTGGCTCTCTCCCGCATTGCGCAGGAAGCCCACAGCGCCTGCCGTCTGGTGGAAACCACCGTGCAGGTGAACGAGGCGCGTAAGGCTGGCATGGCGGGCCGTATTATTGCGGCCTGTGACGGGTCCGTTGCGGGGAAAACGGTCGCCGTGCTTGGCCTGACCTTCAAGCCGGAAACGGATGATATGCGCGAATCCGCCTCCATCCCGATTCTGCACCGTCTGGCGGAAGCCGGGGCGGACATCCGGGCGTATGATCCGGTAGGCATGGCCGCAGCCAGACCGCTGCTGCCGGAAAGCGTGACCTATTGTGCCGATGCGCTGGATGCGGCGGAGCAGGCGGATGTGCTGGTGGTGCTGACGGAGTGGAATATTTTCCGGGCACTCTCCCCCGTTGAACTGCGCCGCCGGATGCGCACTAAAACCATTGTGGACCTGCGCAATATTTTTGACCCCGCCGCCATGCGCGCCGCCGGGTTTACCTATGAGTCCGTGGGGCGTCCGTAACCCCCGGCTCTTGAGAACAGGGGTGTTCACCCCCAGATGAGCGACAGGATAACGGGGGAGAACGCTCTTGGCTAAACGACCAGCCCGCCAGTTTGCATGCCGGGCCTGCGGGGCGGTGTATCCCAAGTGGATGGGCCAGTGTGAAGCCTGTGGTGAGTGGAATACGCTGGAGGAAATAGCGGTTGAACCGCTTGCCGCCTCGTCCCCCCGCGCCAGAAGTAAGGGGCGGCGCGTCCAGCTTGAAGGGCTGGAGGGCATGGCGGCACCCCCGCCCCGCATTAAAACCAGTATTGAAGAACTGGACCGCGTGCTGGGCGGCGGCCTTGTGCCCGCGTCCGTTGTGCTGGTGGGGGGGGATCCGGGGATCGGGAAATCCACCCTTCTGCTTCAGGCGGCCTGCAAGCTGGCCGGGAAGGGCGACCGCGTTCTGTATATTTCAGGCGAAGAAGCGGTAGACCAGATCCGCCTGCGCGCCCTGCGTCTGGGGGTCGGGCAGGCCAAGCTGGATCTCGCGGCCTCCATTAACGTCGCGGATATTGTGGCCACACTGGAAGCCGAGCCGGATGTGCGGGCCGTGGTGATTGATTCCATCCAGACGATGTGGCTGGAAACGGTGGAAAGTGCGCCCGGCACAGTCTCACAGGTGCGGGCCTGCGCGTTTGAGCTGATCCGTCCGGCCAAGCGCAAAGGCTTCAGCCTTATTCTGGTGGGGCATGTCACCAAGGAAGGTGCGCTGGCAGGCCCGCGTGTGTTGGAGCACATGGTAGATGCCGTGATGTATTTTGAGGGCGACCGCGGGCACCAGTTCCGTATTTTGCGTGCGGCCAAAAACCGCTTTGGGGCGACGGATGAAATTGGTGTGTTCGCCATGACGGACCGGGGGCTGGAGGAAGTTTCCAACCCCTCAGCCCTGTTCCTTGCGGAGCGGCGCGGCAATATTGCCGGGTCCGCTGTGTTTGCCGGGCTGGAAGGCACGCGGCCTGTCTTGCTGGAAGTGCAGGCGTTGCTGGCCCCTAAAAGCGGGGATAATGCGCCGCGTCGCGCAGTGGTGGGATGGGATAGTGGCCGCCTGTCCANNNTGGATGTGTATCTGAACGTAGCTGGCGGGCTGAAGGTGGCCGAGCCTGCGGCGGATCTGGCCGTTGCTGCGGCTCTGATTTCCGCAGCGACTGGTATGCCGACCAGCTCGGGTGAGGTCTATTTCGGGGAGGTCGGTCTGTCTGGTGAGGTGCGTCAGGTCTCACAGGCGGATGCCCGCCTGAAGGAAGCCGCCAAGCTGGGGTTTGATAAAGCCGTGCTGCCCCGCCGTATTGCCCGTGGCAGCGCGCGCAGCAAACCACCGGAGGGTCTGACGTTACGGGAGATCGGACATCTGTCTGATCTGGTCACGGCGGATATGGAAGCGGACTAGCGCTGTGCCCTATTGTCAGCCTTATAAGATGCCGCTATAGTCCGCGCCACGGAATGCGGATGTAGTTCAATGGTAGAACGGCAGCTTCCCAAGCTGCATACGGGGGTTCGATTCCCCTCATCCGCTCCAGTTCCCAAAAATCCAATGGAATCAACAGTCTGCGGCCGTCAAACGGAAGCGAGTGCTACTGTGTTGGTCGTCGTTTAGCGGTAGTCCTTTCTGCCCAGGAAGGACGCTGAAATGTTTGGTCTAATGCTGCCAGGTGGCAGGACATGGTGTGCCTGCCTTTACCAGTCCTTGTGACCGCCGGGAAAACGTGGGTGCGGCTTTGGCATCGCTTCAGGCATCAGCCAGATTTTGATATGCCCCTGTAAGCAGAGGGCGAGCATAACGTCTTCAGGCGTAGAGGCTCATTCCTGAAAGCCCCTCATTTTCAGACTCCTCCAGTAAAGGAAATAAGCCGTGCAGAGAAAAACCTTTCAGAGAGATAATCTGACTTTTTCCTATCTGGACACAGAAGGAGAAAAGCCGCTGCTGGTGGCACTGCATGGTCACATGATGGAAGGGGCGACCTTTCTGCCGCTTATGCAGGTTTTGCAGTCAAGCTTCCGGATGGTTGCGCTGGATCAACGCGGACATGGGGCGTCAGACCATGCGGCAAGCTACACGCGTGATGATTATCTTTGCGATATTGAGGCACTTTTACAAACGCTGGATTGCGATGCACCGGTTATTCTTCTGGGTCATTCTCTGGGCGGGGTGAATGCGTATCAGTTTGCGGCGCGTCACCCTGAGCGGGTACGGGCGCTGATTATTGAAGATATTGGCGCTTCGGTGAACGACAACCTCAGCTTTTGTCTTGCATGGTCAGGGTTTTTCAAAACACAGGAAGATCTTGTGGCGCGTATCGGCCCGAATATGGCGCGCTATCTTGCTCCGTCTTTCCGCCAGACAGCGCAGGGCTGGAAACTGGCGTTTGAGCCTGCTGAGATGGTGCGGTCCCAGACCTGTCTGAATGGAGACCACTGGACGGACTGGCTGGCAACGTCCTGCCCCGCACTCCTGCTGCATGGCGCGCAAAGCCCTGTTCTGACCAGCATAATGAGCGAGGAAATGGCGACGCGCCGCCTCAAAACACAGGTGCAGACTCTCTCCGGCGGGCATGTTCTGCATCAGGATGATTTTCCGGGGTATGTTGAGGCTGTGGAGGGTTTTCTTGCGCGCCTGTCAGCCGAAGAGATCTGAAAACCCTCTGGCTGCGTAGTAGAGCTTTCGAAAAACTAAGCGGCAGAATTTGTATAATACTGCCGCTCAAAAAACACTTTAAAACAGTTTTTGCGTATTACCGAAGAAACGGAATGTTGGTTCTGGCAACATCCAGAATTTCATCACCGCGCCCGTTCATCACGGCTTTCAGGGCGTAGAGGCTGAAGCCGGTAATCTGGGCTTTTTCAATTTTAGGGGGAAGTGCCAGTTCCTGCGTGTTGGTGACGGCATCCAGCACGGCGGGGCCGGGGTGGTTGAGAATATCGTCCACAGCGGCGGGCAGGTCCGCCGGGTTTTCCACCCGCACGGCATGCAGACCCATCGCGCGCGCCATGGCGGCGAAGTCGGGGTTTTGCAGGTTGACCCCTGTCTCCAGATAGCCTGCGGCCTTCATTTCCATGGCGACAAACCCGAGTGAGCCGTTATTCACAATCACCAGTTTAACAGGCAGCTTTTCCTGCGTCAGCGTAATCAGATCCCCCATCAGCATGGTAAAGCCGCCATCTCCGGAGAGGCTGATAACCTGCCGTTTTGGTTGTGCAACCTGCGCGCCAATGGCCTGCGGGAGCGCATTGGCCATGGACCCGTGGACAAAGGAGCCAATCAGTTGTCGGCGGCCGTTCATGGTCAGGTAGCGGGCGGCCCAGACGGTCGGGGTGCCAACATCGGCGGTAAAAATGGCATCATCCGCTGCGGCCTGATCAACCAGCCGGGTGAGATATTGCGGGTGGATAGGGGCTTTGCCGTTGCCTGCTGTTGCCAGATCATCCAGTCCGTGCCGTGCTTTGGCGTACAGGTGCAGGCTGTGGTCCAGATGGCCGCGGTCTGCGCGCACGGGCAGGCGGGGGAGCAGCGCGTCCAGTGTGTCGGCTACATCGCCCACCAGCCCCTGTGCCAACGTACAGCGGCGGCCTAACTGCTCCGGGCGGAGATCAATCTGCGCGATTTTCGCGTTTTCCGGGTAAAACTGGCGGTAAGGGAAATCCGTGCCCAGCATCAGCACCACATCCGCCGCCATCAGCGTGTGATACCCGGATGAAAAGCCGATCAGGCCCGTCATGCCGACATCATAAGGATTATCGTAAGCCACATGCTCTTTGCCGCCCAGCGCATGCACGATGGGCGCTTTAAGGGTTTCCGCCAGTTGCAAAAGCTGGGTGTGCGCCCCCGCACAGCCGCGCCCGGCCAGCAGAGTGATTTTCTTGCCGCTGTTTAAAAGCGAAGCCAGCGCGTCCAGTTCTTCTTCAGAGGGGAGAATGCGCGGGGCTTTTGGCAGAAGGGCGGCCTGTTCAGAAATCGCGGTAGTGACCGCCGTTTTGAGCGCCACATCTCCGGGAATCACAAGAACAGCCACACCCCGCTGCCCCACCGCCGCCCGAATGGCGAGTTCCACAAGGCGCGGCGCCTGCTCCGGCGAGGAAATAGTCTCGCAATAATGGCTACATTCGCGGAACAGCGCTTCCGGGCGTGTTTCCTGAAAATAGCCCGAGCCAAGTTCCGCGCTGGGAATCTGCGCCGCGATGGCCAGCACCGGCACGCGGGAGCGGTGGGCATCATAAAGCCCGTTAATAAGGTGCAGGTTCCCCGGCCCGCAGGACCCGGCACAGACTGCCAGCCTGCCCCTAACATGCGCAGCCCCGGCGGCGGCAAAAGCCGCGACTTCCTCATGCCGGACGTGCACCCAGCGGATGGATTTATGCTTGAGCAGGCTGTCGGTAATGCCGTTCAGGCTGTCCCCCACCACGCCGTAAATGGCATCCACGCCAGCGGTGGCAAGCGTCTGAACAATAACATCCGAAACATTGGGCTTCGCCATCGGTCATTGGTCCTTCTGGCAGGGGAGGGAAAAGGTGGCACAGGCCGTTTGTGCGCAGAGAACGGATGAAGGCGGGGAGCGGTTAGAAAAGCCAGCGTCACAATTTTGTGACAGCACTCGAAGGGAACCAAAGACTCCGTTTTTGATCATGAACAGGAAAATGGGGAGAAATGGGCTGGAAAGCCGTAGTTCACGGGTTTGTGTACTCTTTGGAGAGCCTTAAAAATCCGTTTTTTCCCTCAGAGTGGGCAAAAATTTGCCCGATATTTTTGTTTCGATTTCGTATGGTATAAGCCAGTAAACCTGCCTATTTCATTTTTATTTCAGAACCATATGCTTGAGAAACGTATTTTTGTTCTTTGCTTTTTCGGTAGAACTTGGGCTAATAACGTCCCTGTGCGGCAATAAATGAAAAGCCATCTTGTGCTTGAAAATAATATAATACCGTGCAAACCTTATATCACTGATTGGTTATTATAAGGTTTCTGGGCTTTTTTAGAGTCTTTTGGTGGCGTCTCTGCGGGGTGATGCTGCATGACTGTTTGCGTCCGCGCGTCATGCAATTATAGCCTATGGAAAATATCCTGTAAAATTCAAAGATTTTGCAGGGTGAGAAATGCGCCATGCCTGCTGTGGCAGGCCGGACTGTAAGGGCTGGCAGGGCTTCTGGCGCAGATTTCTGTGCTGAGAAGGCTCTGGAAAACAGGTGGAGTGTTTAAGGTATGAAACAGTGGAGAGCGGGCTGTGACCGCTGCCTGTGTTAGAACAGCATGCGTAAGACAGCTCATTTTCTGGCTCTTGGGGGCGTGTGCCTGTGTCTGGCTTTTGGGCGTCAGGCTGCGCAGGCTGATACCACGCTGGTTTCTCTGCACGGGCTATCGCTGCAAGGGGGGCTGGATATTGGCGGGTCCGCGTTTTTCGTGCCGCATGCCAATTTTGGCGCGGGCTCTTACGCGCCACAGCGGAACGGCACCTATCAGCGGAATAAGAGCCCTGTGTATGGTGAACTGTATGGCAAGCCGATCCTGACGGGCCAGTGGGCACTGGGGCATGGATTTACCGTTATTGGCAAAGCCTCCGCTCTTGGCGCCACCACTCTGGGGGACGGTGATGCGGAAGAAGTTTCTCAGACATCCGGTACACCGCGCTCCGTTTATCTGGAAGAAGCCAATCTGGGTGTGGAAATGCCCGTCAAACTCTTTGGCAAGCCCAACACACTGACGGTTCTCGGCGGTCGGCAGGCCTTTGCGGTGGATGATGGCTTTCTGATTGGCAAAGGTACCTACAGTGCCGGGAACCGTGGCGCATGGTGGTATGCGCCACGCTTTGCCTTTTCCGGTCCCGGTGTGATCAAGCTGGAAGGTAATCCGGTGCGCGCGGACGTGTTCATGCTGGAAAGCAATGCCGATAATGACATTGATAAAGGCTATGACCGCCCAAAAACCAAATTTGTCGGGTTTGATGTCAGCTGGTTTGTCAACCGGCCCGGCGGGCACGGGGAAAGTACCTATGCGGACCGGGCCGCGTTTGTCACGCTGACCTATTTCCATGTGCGTGAGGCCGATACCTCCGCGCATTATGATTACTCTACACGCGCGGACAGGCAGGGCATGAATGTCGCGTCCCTGAGCTGGGGCGGGACGCTTTTTCCGATTAAACAGCTTGGAATTTCAAAGAATTTTACGTTCTACGGAGATTTTGTATCCGAACAGAACAGCCATGCGGGTAACGGCTATAAATCTGTTGAGGCCTACGGGATGTTTCTTGAGCCCGGCTACAGATTTTCCATGCTGCCCTGGCAGCCGTCCCTTTTCTATCGCTATACGCGCTATAGCGGAGCCAGAAACCCGGAAGGGTCCGTCAAACGGAGTTATGACACGTTCTTCCTGTATGACGGTAAACGCTACTGCTATGGCGGATACTGGCCGGGGGAAATTGTGGGCATGTACCTCGCCCCGCTTTCCAATCTGGAAGTGCATCAGATTGATCTGACGGCCACACCGCCGGTGCATCTGATGAACCCGAAGGACAGCCTGAAGCTCGGCCTGCATTATTATGATCTGTCTCTGCTCTATGCCACCGGCGCAGGCCTTAAAGCACATACCGGGCGGCATATTTCAGATGAACTGGATTTCTCCGCTGAATATACATTGAACGCCACAACCTCTGCTGCGCTGGCAGGCGGTGTTGCGTTCTCCGGCCCTGCGGGGAAGGCGCTGGCGCGCGCCGGAGCGCCAGCCGCATATGCCATGCCGGATCTGGGGCACCATGCCGGTATTATCGAAGGATATTTCTTCAAGCATTTTTAACGGAAATTTCCATCTTTCTTCCGAATGGGTAATAATCTCCCGACAACAACACAGGATGCCGCGCTTATGGTCGATCAGGACAGTTCCCAACCCACCACACAGCCTGCGGGTTTAAGAAACCGGCATATCGCGATGATCGCCCTTGGCGGCATTATCGGCGCAGGCCTGTTTGTTGGCAGCAGCGCGGCTATTGCGGCCACGGGTCCGGCTGTTCTGCTGGCGTTTCTGGCCGTAGGGATTCTGGTCATTCTGGTGATGCGCATGCTGGGGGAGATGGTGACGGCAGACCCCGGCCGCGGCTCCTTTGTGGAATATATCCGCGCCGCCCACGGGGACAGGCTCGGCTTTACCGCAGGCTGGCTCTACTGGTTTTTCTGGGTTGTGGTGCTGGGGAGTGAGGCCATTGCCGGGGCCATCCTGTTACAGGACTGGATTGCCCTGCCGGTCTGGGTGTTGTCCATCGCGCTGATTATTGTGCTCAAACTGGTGAATTTTGCAGCGCCCCGCGTGTTTGGGGAGTGTGAGTTTTGGCTTTCAATGATCAAGGTGATCAGCATTGTCGCCTTTATTGGCGCGGCTCTGCTGTATGTGTTCCATGTCTTTGGGCCGGGCGTGCCTGTGCGTGAAAACGTGCTGGGACATGGCGGCTTTTTCCCGCACGGGTTTGTCGCGGTTCTGTCCATTATTCCCACCATTCTGTTCACCATGATGGGGTCTGAAATTGCAACGGTCGCGGCGGCGGAATCTCCGGAGCCGGGCCGCAATGTCGCCCGTGTGACGCGGAGCATCGGCACACGCGTCACCCTGTTTTATCTGGCTTCCGTCGCGATGATTCTGATGGTGGTGCCCTGGCCGTCAGTAGTGCCTGGTCGTTCCCCGTTTGTGGCGGCCATGGATGTTATGGGTGTTCCGGGTGCGGGCCTGCTCATGCGCATTGTGGTGCTGAGCGCCGTGCTCTCCTGCCTGAATTCCAGCATGTATATTACCTCTCGTATCCTGACAGAACTGGCCGGAAGCGGGGATGCACCTGCCGTGCTGGCACGGACTTCCACCACCCAGACACCGCGTCTGGCCATTACCGTCAGCAGTATTGCGGGCACGCTGGTTGCGTTTTCTTCCATTCTTGCGCCCAACACCATTTTTGCTTTTTTGCTGAGCTGTAGCGGCGGGGTGATTCTGGTGGTGTATTGCCTGATTGTGTCTGCTTATGTGCAGGCGCGGAGCAAGGCGGAAAAAAACGGTCAGGGGGAGGGGTTCAACCTGCCGCTGTTCCCGTTCTGCAATTACGGGACGTTGCTGGCTGTGGCCTTTGTGTTCATCGCCATGATGTTCAACCCGGAGGAACGGATGACCGCCATTGCAAGCCTCGGCACTTCGGTCTTTTTCTTCCTTCTGGCATCTTTCAGGAACAGACGCGCTTAAGGGGCCTCTGTTTACAATGAGGAAAGGCGCTGGCTGTTTAGACACAACCGCCAGCGCCTTTTTTATGCGGCATGGTGCTGGTGTGGGTGTTGCGTAAGTGTCGGTGGGGTGTGACGGCCCTTGAGTGTGCCGGAGAGTGTGTCAGAATATTTTTACAGACCCCGCGAACCGGGAAACCTTCTGTCCGCAGCGCGTTGTGTTGTAACACCATGCAGGCAGAGAAAAGCCGGAGCGTGCTGCGTTTCTGGCCTGCGTGGCGTGGTTTCACACATCTTGTGAGGTTCTGTCATGGCCGACAAAAAAGATAAAAACACCAAGCGGCAGATTCAGGAAGACAATCTGGACGAAGCGCTGGATGACAGCTTTCCGGCGAGCGACCCACCGGCTCAGGGTGGCATTACGGGGGACCGTGGTCCGCCCAAAAAACCTGAAAAAGCCCAGAAGAAATAGCCAGACGTCAGGTTCTGGCACGGAGAGGCCTCATGGCCCTTCGTGCCAGAGACTACCCAGTGACTGCTGCTGTTTTAATGCACGGTAATCTGGTCCAGATGCGCCAGAAACCTGTGGTCGCGCAGATGGAGCAGGGCGCCAGCGCTCAGGATGGTGGCCGCGGCAATCGCAATAGCGATGGAAATGCTGTGGCTGGATGTCAGCGTGCCGATAACGGCCCCCACAAACAGGCTGCCAATGGCTGTCAGCCTGCGCCATGTGCCGGGGTTGGTGCCACCGGCAAAGGTGCTGTTATGCGCCAGACCATGCAGCAGCATGGTGGCGGCGGGCAGGCTCATATCCGCAACCTTGGCGTGGCGCGTGGCGGATGTTTGCAGCCCCATGGCAAAAGCCAGCAGGCCGAGTGTGATATAAATGCAGCCCGGCGGTTGCGCGGCCCATTCCAGTGCCGTCAGCCCCACAATAGAGCCAACACCCAGCAGAACATTGCCCACCGCAAGGCGCACTGTATGGGCCCGCCGCACAAGTCGGCCGCCTGTCAGCGCGCCCAGAAGATACAGGCCAATCGCCTCAAAACCGGACAGAACGATGGTTTCTGACGTGGCGATATGCACGGCCATCAGCAGGACCGTGGCGGTCATGTATCCGGCAAAAATCTTGAGATGCACTAAGGAAATAGCGTCCAGCATCCCCATGGCCATGGTTACCAGAATAATGCTGATAACCAGTCTTGGGTCATGGCCGGTACGCGTACTCATAGGGGCTCCACTCACACGATAAACTCAGGAAAAGTTGAACAAGCCGGGCTTCATATCACTCTTTGCCCGGCTTGTGTGTGGTGTCTTGGCTGCTTTGCTGCCAGCGCAGGGCGGTCAGCCCAGCGCCATCAGGCTGGCATTGCCGCCTGCGGCCGTGGTGTTAATGCTGCGGCACTGTTCTTCCATCACACTTTCCGGCGCAGGCAGACCGGCTGCGGTGAGCCATGCGGAGGCAATGGGGCGGTTGCTTGTGCTGAGCGCCTTGCGGGCCTCGGCAAAGGCCGCATCATCCTGTTCACCCAGCACAATGGCGCAGGGTTCATCCTTTGCGGTGCTGACGGGGCGGATTACCAGTTGCAGCGCATCCGGCAGGCCCGCAATCCAGCCGGTCAGGCTTTTGTCAGCCAGAACAAGGGCTGCGTTATCGCCTGACAGGGCGAGGGAAATCTGGTCATACAGTCCGGCTTTTGTCTGGGCGAGGCACAGAATATTGCCGCGCCGTGTCAGGCTGTAGAGGTTGCTTTCCCCCACTGGTCCGGGGAGGGTAATCTGCCCGCCCACCAGTGTCTGGCGCGTCAGCGCCGCGGCGGTGGCGGCGGCTTTGCTTTCCCCCTGCTCCCGCAGCCAGTCGGTCCAGCGTGCCATGGTGGCGGGAATACACCCGCGCACCAGCGGCGGCAGGGCCGGAGCCTGTGCCAGCAGGCGGCGCAGAATCAGCGGGCCGCCTGCCTTGGGGCCGGTGCCGGACAGGCCCCGGCCGCCAAAGGGCTGCACACCCACAACCGCGCCAATGGTGTTGCGGTTGACGTAGAGATTCCCGGCATCAATGCGGGAGAGCACATGTTGCACGGTGGATTCAATGCGGGTGTGCAGGCCAAAGGTCAGGCCGTATCCGGTCTCGTTAATGCTGGAAAGCACGCTATCCAGCGCGCTGCGGGAGTAGCGCAGCACATGCAGCACGGGGCCGAACACTTCCGGGCCGATTTCCCGGATGTTGGCGACTTCAATCAGCGTCGGGGCAACAAAGCTGCCCTCGGAGCAATGTTCCGGCAGAGGCAGCGCATAAACCGGCGCTTTTTTCTGGCGGAAGCTCTCCACGTGTCGGGTAATGCCCTCCGCCGCTTCTGCCGTAATAACCGGCCCGACATCGGTGGAGAGGAGAGCGGGGTTACCAATCCGCAGTTCACGCATGGCCCCGCGCAGCATGGTCAGCACATGGTCCGCACAGTCTTCCTGCACACACAGCACACGCAGGGCGGAGCAGCGCTGCCCGGCGCTGTCAAAAGCGGAGGCCACAACATCTGTTACCACCTGCTCGGCCAGAGCGGAGGAATCAACAATCATGGCGTTCTGGCCACCAGTTTCCGCAACAAACGGAACCGGCTGGCCGGTGTGGGTACGGCGGCCTTCAAGCTGGCGGTTGATGATCTGCGCGACCACGGTAGAGCCGGTGAACATCACGCCGGACACGCGCTCATCCCCCACCAGAGCGCCTCCAATATCCCCTTCGCCCGGCAGCAGTTGCAGCGCGGCGGCAGGCACGCCTGCCTCATGCAAAATCCGCACGGCGAGGGCGGCAATCAGCGGTGTTTCTTCCGCCGGTTTGGCCAGCACCACGTTGCCTGCGGCAAGGGCTGCGGCAATCTGGCCGAGGAAAATGGCCAGCGGGAAGTTCCACGGGCTGATACAGGCCACCACACCCAGCGGGGTATGAGTTGCGTTATCAAAATCCCGCGCAATGGTGGCGGCGTAATAGCGCAGGAAGTCCACGGCTTCCCGCACTTCCGCAACACCATTGGGCAGGGATTTTCCGGCCTCGCGGGAGAGGAGGGCCAGCAGTTCATCCCGGTGGGCTTCAAGGCTGTCAGACGCTTTGACAAGGATCTCCGCGCGGGCCTGCGGGCTGAGCCCGGACCATTCGGCTTGCCCTTTGACCGCGGCCTTAGCGGCTTTCTGCACGATTTCCGGCGTAGCGTATTCCACCATGCCGACACCATCCTGCCGGTTGGACGGATTGGTGACGGGCTGGGTGTTTTTACCGGGTTTGACGCCTACAACCATCGGGCCAGCCTGCCAGGGGCCGGAGGCTTTGGTCAGGCCTGCCAGCAGGTCCGACAGGACGGAATCATCCGCCAGATCAGTCCCGGCGGAATTGCGGCGCTCCGCCCCGAACAAAGCGGGTGGTTTGAGAATATCCGGGTGGGACGCGCCATAGGGTGTAAAGCCATGCGCGACGTCTACCGGGTCCTGCACCAGACTGGACACCGGAATGGCGGCATCCCCGATCTGGTTGACGAAGGAGGAGTTTGCGCCGTTTTCCAGCAGACGCCGCACCAGATATGCCAGAAGGGTTTCATGCGTGCCAACGGGGGCGTAAATACGGGCAGGGCGGTTGAGTTTGCCTGCGCCCACAACCTGTTTGTAGAGTGGTTCCCCCATGCCGTGCAGGCACTGGAATTCATAGGAGCCAACGTCAAATTTCTCACCGGCCAGTGTGTAAATGGTGGCAAGTGTGCGGGCATTATGCGTGGCAAATTGCGGGAAAATAACATCCCGTGCGCCCAGCAGCTTACGGGCGCAGGCAATGTAGCTGATGTCTGTGTGCGCTTTGCGGGTATAGACAGGGAAGTCTTTCAGACCGTCAACCTGTCCTTTTTTAATCTCGCTGTCCCAGTAAGCCCCTTTGACCAACCGCACCATGATGCGATGGTTGCTGCGGCGGGCGAGGTCGATAATGTAATCCAGCACATACGGGCAGCGTTTGCCGTAGGCCTGCACCACAAAGCCGATCCCGTTCCAGCCTTCCAGCCCCGGCGTGTGGCACAGGGCTTCCAGCAGATCGAGCGAGACGTCCAGACGCTCGGTTTCTTCCGCATCAATATTGAGGCCGATATCATATTTACGGGCCAGCAGAGTGAGGTCCTGCACAACCGGCAACAGTTCCGTCATGACCCGCTCATGCTGCGCGCGGACATAGCGTGGATGCAGGGCGGACAGTTTGATGGAAATGCCGGGGCGTTCATACACATTCGCTCCCTGCGCGCTCCGGCCAATGGCGTGAATGGCGGTGATGTAGTCCTGTTTGTAGCGCTCGGCATCCTGCGCGGTGAGGGCGGCTTCCCCCAGCATGTCGTAGGAGTAGGAAAAACCGATCTCTTCCAGTTTGCCGCTGTTGGCGCGGGCTTTTTCAATCGTTTCGCCCAGCACAAACTGTTCGCCCATCATGCGCATGGCGGCATCGACCGCTTTGCGGATGACGGGTTTTGTGCCCCGGCTGACAAAGCCGAGCAGGGCGGACGTCAGGCTCTTATCATCCTGCGGGGTGACGAGCTTGCCTGTGACAGCAAGCCCCCATGCGGCGGCATTGGCAAAAATCGGTGTGCTGCGGGAGACGTGGGAGAGCCAGTCTCCTTCCCCGATCTTGTCCCGGATCAGCGCGTCGCGCGTTGCGGTATCGGGGATGCGCAGCAGGGCTTCAGCCAGACACATCAGCGCCACGCCCTCGGCGGAGGAGAGCGCAAATTCCTGTACCAGACTTTCCACAATGCCGGGTTTGCGCTCAGCGCGCAGGGCCGTGGCAAGACCGGCGGCAAGGTCCGTCACGCGCTGGCCTTCAGCGGTGGACAGGGTGGCATCGGGGGTCAGCGCGGCAACGCACGCCTCTTCCGGCTGGCGCATGGCGTGGATAATGGCCTGACGCAGCGGGCTTCGGGAGGCGAATGCAGGCGCAAAAGAGTCTGATAAAGACATGGCATGAATTCCGAACAGGACAAGCCGGACTTCACCTGAGAGCAGGGGACTCAGGAAGTTTTGGCTCCATAACGATTTTTCCTCGTTACACGATATTATATGATTTGCAAAATCATATAATCACCGCGCAGCCAGCCACCTGTTTTCACGGGTTTTCTGCGGGGTGCAGACCAGTGCAGACTCGTCTGTCTTGTGAGGGGAGGGCTTTGCAGACGCCTTTGTCTGCCAGAGAAGTTCAGCCTGCTTTGTTCAGGCTGCTCTGCTTGCGGAAAACCTCTGCGGAAATGTCCGCGGCTTCCAGAATATGGATGCGGGTCAGGCGGGCGGCGAGGTCCGCATCCCGCGCGCGGCAGGCTTCCAGAATGGCCAGATGCTCGGTGTCTGTCACCGTCTTGCGGCCTTCAAGCACCAGATGGCAGCGAATATAGCGATCCAGCCGGTTATGCAGATCATCAATCATGCCCAGCAGGCGCGGCTTGCGGGCGGCGGCGTAAATGGCGTTATGGAAGGCGCGGTTCAGCGCGCCGGAGGGGCGGGTGGTGTCCGGGTTGCGGGTGCCTTCCACAAAGGCCTCATACGCGTCTTCTATATGTGCGAGGTCCACGCGCGTCATGTTCGCCACGGCGTCCCGCGCGGCCTGTTCTTCCAGCAAAGCGCGGATCTGCGAATATTCCAGAATATCCGCGGCATCCAGCCCCATGACCATAGCGCCCCGGTTGGGCTGGAATGTCACCAGTCCTTCTGCTTCCAGATGTTTTAAGGCTTCCCGCACGGGAATGATGCTGACCCCGAACCCCGAGGCGAGTTCAGACTGCGGCAGCGCCTGCCCGGCGCGCAGGGTATCGGCCAGAATGGCTTTGCGCAGAGCGTCGCAAATGGTTTCCGATGCCTTGCCGTGGCCTGCAAACTCGGTCTGGCGAAAAAGACTGGCCGGCAGCATGGGCGGCGGCTCCCTTCAGATCATTTCTGACTCGTGACTATCTATCATAGTCAGCGGAGCTCTTCTGTCCAATCAGTTTGCAGAAAGCTGCCGGAACAGGGGGTTGGGCGGTTTGGTCACACTATCGTGATCATCACGAAGCGGCGGTCTGGGGGTGTTTGAGGGGAGGCCGGTGTGCCTTGCGTAGCGGGAAGAATGATACCGGATTTCTGGACTGAAAAGGTCACAGCACAAGGCGGGTATGGGCAAAAAATGCACGGTGTGCGGGCCGTGGTCTGAGACCCGAAAATTCCTCTGTTATCAGGATATTTAGTCATCTTTCCAAACCGGATGCGCTCTGCGGTGCCGGGGCCTTTCTGGCCAGTCAGTCCGGGGGGCAGGCGGGATGGGGCAGAGGGCATGCGTGCGTCCCGGTTCTGTTTTGCCTGCGGTCTGCGGTCTGGCCGCCGGAATGTGGCGGGCAGGCTGTGGGCTGCCATGCTCTTGGTGCGCAGGGGGCTGGCTTGATCTTTCCTGAATTTGCAGGCCAGTTTGGCGCATATTCCGCTAGGGAGATTCTGAATGAAACTGATTTCCGTACGTGCCCTGTCGGCGCTTGCTGTTACAACAATGCTGGCCGGCGCGCCGCTGTTTGCTCACGCTGCCGATACCCCGGCTCCCGTCTCCAAAGGGGGTGAGCAGGCTGAAACTGGCGTTAAAACTGCAACGCTGACCGACACGGACCTGTCCGGTTATGTTGGTTCCATCAACCCGGCTGAAGTCGGTGGTCTGCTGAACTACTGCACCCAGAACAACTACGTCGCTGATTATGACGACGCCTTCAAGGTGCTCCAGTCCTATAATCAGAAAACCAATGCTGTGCCGGACGGTCAGGAAGGCAACATGTTCTATGCCCGTGGCACGGCAGGCCAGTTGCAGGCCAATGGCAAAACCTACTCTATTGCCACGTCCAGCATCCCTGTGCGCCAGAAGACCTGTAAAGCTGTTCTGGATCGCGCCAAGGCCGCTCTGTAAGGCATGCCTCGGGCCATTTGCATCGGGCGGGGTTAAGCCGCGCCGGGTGTAAAAAGCCGGAGCCGGGAAGGGTCAGTCGGATACCGGCTGGCGCTTTCTGCGTTTTATGGAATGATTTTAATATTTCCGATCAAGCGGCTGTGCCTTTCCCCCTTGCTCCTGATGTGATCAAAACCATTCTGTCCCTGCAATCAGACACAGCAGGGCGCAGAGTATCAAGGGAGCGGAACGAGCGTGTCAGAAGCGTTTGAAGCTCCGGCTGGAGCAGGGCTGACAGCCGGGCAATACAAAGACATGGTGCTGAAGGCCGGGCAGGAGCCTGAAGCCTTCTGGCTTGAGCAGGCCCGCAAGCTTGTCTGGCATGTTCCGCCGCAACAGGCGTCCCGCTCCGATTTTACGGGTGATGTGCGTGTTGACTGGTTTTCTGACGGGTTTCTGAATGTTTCGGAAAACTGTCTGGACCGGCATGTCCGCACCCAGCCCGATAAGCCCGCGCTGATCTGGCA
>VNJS01009956.1:0-10279 GCA_008042575.1 Drosophila watanabei | reverse complement strand
AAGAACGACTCTGTAGTACGGCACAAAGTTCACACGTCGATTCACTCTCGTGTCAATGCTCATAGTTTCGCTACTGACTTTTGGGTGTTAAGCTCCATTTCATCATATCAACCAGATTACGAAGTCAATTGTGCACAATGGAAAATTCCAGCAATCATTGAATTGGCAGACCCTCGTTTTCACAAGCCCGCAAAAGTAGACTTACTAATTGGGGCAGAATCCTTTTTCGAACTTCTCAGCGGCCAAATAATATTGGGTTCAGAACCTCCTTCAATCCAGAAAACCTTGTTCGGATGGATTGTTTCAGGAAAGTACACTCAACGCGCATTGAATAATGCTCAGGTATGCACAGTCACTGGTAGTGGAAAAATAAGTCGGAGAGATCGAAGGCTGTTTATACAGCTGAACAAGTTGCTTGCGAACAGCACTTTGAGTAAACAGTACACAGGCTTTCGTCAGGTCGTTTTGAGGTAAAGACAACATTTAAGAAAAATGCAAGTGTTTTAGGCTTATCCTTCGAAACGGCAAAGCGAAGATTTCTTGCGTTGGAGCGCAAGCTTGCAAATAATCGCGAGTTACATGACATGTATCAAGAGTTTATGAAAGAGTATATGAACCTTGGGCATATGTCGCTGCTTCCAACAACTCCTCCAGGACAACACTACTACATTCCACATCAATGTGTTCCTGAGACCTGATAGTAGCACCACAAAGTTGCGTGTTGTTTTTGACGCTTCAAGTAAAACGTCAACCTCGATCTCACTAAATGAGACTTTAATGGTAGGTGCAACTATTCAGAGGGAGCTTTACGCTATTTTGGCAAGATTTCGATTACACAAATCTGCCTTGACTGCTGATATCTCAAAGATGTATAGGCAAGTTAAAATTGCCAATGAACTTTCCAAATTATCGTGTGGAGGGAAAAGTTGACGCAAGATCTCCAAACTTATCGCGTCAACACTGTCACTTATAGGACCGCCTCAGCTCCGTTTTTGGCCATTCGTTGTCTCTTTGAACTAGCAAAAATTTACTCTGAGGTTATTTCAAGCGACTTCTATGTAGACGATATGCTCACAGGAGCAAACAGTTTAGAAGAGTTGGAAGCCATTCGCAGAGAAGTGACCAAGGTGTTGGAGTTAGGAGGTTTCCATCTGGCAAAATGGGCAAAAAATCACCCAAGTTTAATGACTAACCAGGGACCAGAAAAATCTCTAATACTCAACACTGGCAAAATGGGCAAAAAATCACCCAAGTTTAATGACTAACCAGGGACCAGAAAAATCTCTAATATTCAACACTTCCGAGTCTATGAAAACGCTTGGGATGAGATGAAACCCTCAGAGTGATGCATTTAATTATAGTTTGGAGGATCCGTTTCAGTCCCTACCACCAACGAAACGCAACATTTTATCCGTCACAGTCCGTTTGTTTGATCCTTTGGGATTGTTGTGTTCGTTGATCACAAGCCCTAAAATCTTGCTTCAGAAACTGTGGCGACAAAAATTAGATTGGGACAAATCGGTTCCCATGAATTTACATATCAGTTGGAATGAATTCAAAAAGAACTTATTAAAAATTGACCAGATATCCATTCCTCGATATATTTGTTTGTTTTCTTATGACAGTGTTCAAATCCACGGCTTTGCTGATGCGTCGAGTCACGCCTATGGCTGCTGCATTTATATTCGTACCGTGGCTGGGACAAATAGTTTGTCAAGACTGCTAACCGCCAAGTCGAGAGTGTCCCCCCTTAAAACAAAGTCGATTCCAAGGCTCGAGCTGTGTGAAGCGCATCTGATTGCCAAACTATGGGCTCAAGTATTTCCATTGTTTAACAAATTAGAGTTTGAAAGCTTTAACTTCTGGTCGGACTCCCAAGTCACTTTATACTGGCTAAAAAGGGATCCATCCACTCTTTTACTTCGACATTCTAACGAGTGGCCTTCTCATCAGACTGAAGTTTCGCCAGAGTTACAGTTGTCAGAGAACAAGAAAAGCATGGCAGTATGTTCCGTCACAACAAACCAACCGAATGCCTTCATTGAGCTTGTTGGAAGATGTTCGTCATTCAATAAACTCCTGCGGACTATGTCATAGGCAAACCGGTTTATTCAAAGGAAGAAACATAATGGCGATGTTGTTATCTCGGCTAACGGATTGAAGTTATCGCTCCTGAGGATGGTCCAACGTCTAAATCCTTTCATACACACTAGCGAACAAGAAGGCGTGAAACTTCAATTAATCCGAGTTGGGGGAAGATTGTTGTTAAAGGCGTCAATTCCGTATGATGCCAAATTTCCTCTGTTACTGTCCTCAAAATCAGAATTTGTTTCTCTATTTCTTCGAAATCTGCATCGGACTCACTACCATGCCGGTGATGGTATCACTTTTGAGACAGCAGATATGGCTAATAAATGCGCGAGAAGCATGCACGAAAGTTGTCCGTAGCTGTGTTCGCTGTTTTAAATACAAACCAGAGCTAATGAATCAGATTATGGAAATTTTGCCATCCGATAGGGTCAATATAGCACGCCCTTTTTTGGTTTGCGGGGTAGATTTTTGCGGACCATTTTATCCGCGGTAAACACCCTATCAAGACGTATGTTGCCGTTTTCGTGTGTTTTTGCGTCAAAGGCTGTTCACCTTGAGCTCGTTGTAGATTTATCCACTGACAGCTTTTTATCTGTTTTTAAACGGTTCGTCGGAAGGCGAGGGCTGCCGGAGAAGTTGTACAGCGACAACGCCACGAACTTCGTAGGAGCGAGCAACGTTCTTAAGGATCTGAGCGCAGCGTTTCACCACAGTCAGGACCAGTTGAGAGGGTACGCGGCTCAGAGAGGCGTCGAGTGGTATTTCATACCGCCGAGGTCACCACACTTCGGAGGACTGTGGGAGGCAGCCGTCAAGTCCGCCAAACACCGGCTGCTGCGGGGAGTCGGCAACGCCAAGCTGACAGCAGACGAGCTGAGCACACACCTGGTCGAGGTAGAGGCGCTGCTCAATTCCCGTCCAATCGCGTCGCCAGGCAACGACCCCAACGATGGAGAGGCTCTGACTCCAGGAAATCTACTAATCGGACAGCCTCTGATCCCGCTGCCGCAAGAATCCGTCACAGGCGAAATCTCCAGCAAGGCCAGTTGCGGATATTTGAGGCGGTGACGAATTCTGTCCAATCTCAAGCAGCAGTTCTAGGCCAGCTGGTCCAAGGACTACATCGCCAGCCTACAGCATCGCAACAAGTGGTGTGTCGAGGGCCGCGATCTGGAGGTCGGGTGTCTGGTGCTCGTGCACGAGGACAACATGCCCCCGCAAAGGTGGCTTACAGGCCGCGCGGTGGCAACAACAGTCGGTGAAGACGGGAAAGTGCGTGTGGCGGATGTTCGGACGTCCTGGCGTCATCAAGCGCGCCATCCACAGCTGGCATTGCTGCCAATAACCACCGCTCCGAACGAGGAGGTTAAAGCGCCGGAGGCCTTCAACGGGGCCGGAATGTTGGAGCAGTAGATTAAGTTTTATTGTTAGCTTAAGAAAAGATGAATGATGTAATTGAATATATGCAGCCGAACCAAATTGTACAAAAGCTTATCAGTCAAATCATAAACAACTCGGCTATCGATACTCAAAGCTGCTGGCAGCAATAAAATTTTGGAACCGACTTGCATTTTGTCATCTTCTTCTTCGGAAATTCCCCAGCCGCTAGCCGCCAGTCTCTTTTACTTAAATTTAAAATAGTACATTTTTCCGGGAAAACTCTTCCGGATTTTCAACCAAATTCTGAAAATAATAAATTCAACCAAATTCTGAAAACCTCAAAATGTGGATACAGAATATCGAACAGAAGAGGGTCTCCATATTTTTATACAGCTAAAAGACAATCTTAATGTCATACAAGATATATATAATTTGAAAATAATAATCCCAACAATACTAAACACTACAGAATATAATTCAGAATCTGATTGAACAAAGGACTCTGACTTAATTGAAGATAACGAAACAAATACAGAAGACTTTAATTTTACAATTATTCACCGAATAAATATTTGGCATAGAAAATTAACCTATAATGGCAAAGAACTTCAATGAAAAAAATTTTAAATTAAAAAATTTGAATCTTTTTTCATTAATTTTTATTAAATACAACACAGTCAAAAGGAAGAAATTGACAAGCAATTATAAGAATTAATAAAAAATAGTATAGTATTCGATTTCCGATACAATAGCCCATTACTTCTCGATCTAAAGAAATCGCTTCCTGGATCAAAAGGAAAACGCTGGAGATTATCCATCGACTATCGCCAAATAAAAATAATAAAAGATATATTTGATTATCTTGGTAGATCAAAATTTTTCTCGTGTTTATATTTAATGTGCGGCTTTCACCAATTAAAATTTGAAGAAACTCTAGAGATATCACATCATTCTGAACGAGTAAAGGCTCGTATCATTTCTAACGTTTACACTGTGGAGTAAAGATTGATATTAGCCATTTCGGGATAAGAACCATCCCAAGCTTTCCCTTTCATGGATAATTCAGTTGTAATAGTTGTTTCGAACATATGATAAACAAGAAAGGAAGCTAACTTCGTCACGCTGAAGTTGGTATACCCTTGCAGATTCCAATTGTATCAATTATAATCTATCCCAATATAATATAATATAAACTACTTTTATATTCATAAAATTTTTATAGTTTTTAATTTTTTTTTTACATTTTCACATATAAAGTAAAATGTAATTTTCCTTCATATTTACCGATCGTTTGTATGGCAGCTATATGATATAGTCGTCCGATTCTTATGAAATTTACAAACAAAATTCTGATAAAATATGAAATACTAGTATCTCAAAGTAGAAGAAATTATGTTGAAAGCTGGCAAAGCTATAGTTTTTTTTCTAAAAACTTGCCGACCGTTTCTATGGCAGCTAAATGACAAAGTAGCCCGATTTTTATAAAATTATATCTAAAAATCTGCAACAATATCTAAAGCTCATAACCGAGAGTTGATCAAGATACGTTAAAAAAACAGTTAAGTTATACTTTTTTTTCAACAAATTTACGAATCGTTTGGATGGCAGCTATATGATATAGTTGACCGACCCGGCTCGTTCCGACTTACATATGAGTAAGAGTATATTGAATATATATATATATGCAAAGTTTCATTCAGATAGCTTCAAAACTGAAGGACTTGTTTACGTAGAAACGGACGGACGGACAGACGGACATGGCTAGATCGACTCGGCTGTTGATGCTGATCAAGAATATATATATTTTATAGGGTCGGAGATGACTTCTTCCCTGCGTTGCAAACTTCTGACTGAAATTATAATACCCTGCAAGGGTATAAAAATGTAACCAATGTATTCAATCTATGCACAAAACGCAACTTTAAAGTACTTCCAGATAAGTGTTCGTTACTTATGCATGAAGTCACGTTTCTGGGTCAATAACACACGGACAAAGGGGTTCCATCCGATGCAGATGAAGCAAGAAGACTCGGAGCTTTTTGTAATTACTATAGACGGTTCCTTTCTAATTTCTCTACATATTCAGCAAGAAACCCGTCAAATAATAATAGCAGTAATAATAGCAGTAATATATGTAAATGGCACAAATATAAAAAATCTTTGCGAATTGCAAAAGCAACAAATCAACAACAGAACAGGAATTAACACCGATATATTTAACAGTAAATTACTCTAGACCATACATATATGGGAAACACTTTACAATTAAGACAGACCATAAACCACTTACGTGGGGTAAGTGGGGTAAAGTGGGAAGTGGGGTAAAGTGGGAAATGTCCCTTCCCGTCCAAACTATTAAAGTACAGTTGTTCTCCGCGACTGACATCTGTTAGTTACGACAGAAAATTAATGTTTTTGGTATACAGATTCATGCAGAAACATTTTTGTGTTCTCTGACAGTGGTCAAAGTTTTTACGGGATTTCGAAATTGTATTTTCCCAAGTTTCCACATCATTACCCTTGCAGGGTAATTTCAGTCTGAAGTTTGCAACGCAGTGAAGGAGTCATCTCCGACCCTATAAAGATATATTCTTGATTAGCAGCAACACCCGAGTCGATCTAGCCATGTCCGTCTGTTCGTCTGTATGTCTGTCCGTTTCTACGCAAACTAGTCCCTCAGTTTTAAAGCTATCTGAATAAAACTTTGTAGATAGTCTTCTATATACTCTCACTCGTATATACATTGGAACGAGCCGGATCGGTCAACTATATCATATAGCTGCCATACAATCGTACCTTAAATTTGTTGAAAAAAATTATTGCTTTACTGTTTTTTAACATATATTGATCAACTCTCGGTTATAGGCTTTATATATTTTTTGGATTTAATTTTATAAAAATCGGACTACTATATCATATAGCTGCCATAGCAACGGTCGGGAAAATTTTAGAAAAAAATTATAACTTTGTCAGTTTTTAACATAATTTCTTCTACTTTTAGAGACAAGTATATCATATATTTTTTAGAACTTTAAATTTAACTTTAAATTTCATTAGACTATATCATATAGCTGCCATACAAACGACCGGTGAATGTGAAGAAAACTATATTATACTTTAAATCTAAAAATGTAAAAAAATGTAACAAAAATGTAAAACTGTAAAAATTTTTTGAATATACTATATTGGGATTATTATACAATTGGAATCTGCCAGGGTATACCAACTTCGGCGTGCCGAAGTTAGCTTCCTTTCTTGTTATTTTTCTTTTCAATGTTAACCGATTATAAGTACACTCAAGGTTGTCTTTATAGTCTTAATTTTAATAATGCGAAAGAATTTCGTGTTCTTTATACATTGTTAAAAAATGACGCACAAATATTTGAAAAAAGTGGTGTCGGGGTAAAGTGGGAAACATTATATGGGGTAAAGTGGGAAATGTTAAAAATCGCTAATTGTTGATTATAAATAAATGGTTGTGAACTTATAAATCATGTTAGGATAGATACTATGTTATGTTAGATTAGACACTTGCCCACTGTACCATTTATAAGCATAAGTTGAGGTACGAAACCCATTGTGTTAAATAAACGCAAGAAGGAAGGAAATGCAGACGAACCACAAAAAAAAAACTAGCACAAAAAAAAAAACGCCAGTCAAGAAAACAACAGTAGCAAAATAACGATTGAAACAAGAAAGTTTTTGCTCTGATGAAGATCATGAATTTTTTACCATTTGTCTGCAACTTATGCCCGAAACTATGACCAAGCACAATACGATCACATGCAAAAAAAAAAAAATATTCAACGACCATATCATCAGAAATGCGTCAACTTAACTACTAACTTCTTCTTTTGCCCAGAGTGTGACTCGGACTTGAATATTTCTTCAGAAAAAGACGAACAAGTAACAATGTTATCAATTATTTTTTCAACTTTTTGTTGTTGTTGGCTCATTTGAGTTTAATTTTGAATTTGTTTTGTTGTTATAAAGTCTAGTGTAAGTTAGTTTAGGGCGAAGGCGGGAGCACAATAAAGCTCTCTCTCGTTCATTGCGAAGTCGTCCCGCCTTCGCCAACCGTCGTCAAGCTAGGCTTTAAGTTCTCTCAAGAGTGGTGTTCGATGCAGACCGCCAGCACCTATTCATGCGCGCATTGGTGTATCGTCAAGCCAAGCTTTTTGATCGGCAGTTGCAGCTCCGACTAGACCGAGAACATAACAAACACGGCATATTTAATTCGTCCTATTAGCGCGTTAGCAATTATTTATTTGCCAAAGGGTGGCATATTTGTTGTCTTCCCCACAAAAATTGTGGTGACCCCGACGTGATCGAGTTTTTCGAAGTCTGCAATGTGGTCGTGTAATTATTTAATATTGTTTAAACATTACCTTTTTTCGCTGTCGCTTGCTGCCAATCGGTCACAAGCACACAAACAAACACAAATACACTCATACGGCTTCAGGAAGAGATTCTATGTCGAAATTCAGAATTGAACTTATGATGCCAGGAGCTAATTCGAAAGCTCGCCAGAAATCAATACCTAATATCAACCTCTGGGCTATCTGGTTTTAAATTTTTTTCCTTATCTTGGTATTTCATTTTGACTTTGAAACTTCCTGGAACTTGGTGAGACTTGGCGTCCGCGGTTCGGACTTGTGACAAAATTGGCTTAAAACTTGGATAGATCGAAAAGTCCGTAAGCGCTAAGGACGATCCAATACAACTTATGTTTTCCCCCGTGTCAAGCAAACCTAGTTCAGAAAAATCCAAGAATGATACACCAGCATAGCTACGAATATCAATATTGTTTTGGAAAAAAGTTGACACAATCATAGTTTTCTTCTTTTTTAACGAACGATAGTTATTTCGCACCCTGACGGTACTGCGTCTACTTTTTTTCACGAGTCCAGCAAATATATGTTCTCGGACTAGATAATAGTTTCGTAACCTCACATGATACGGCTTAAACGATATATTAACTTCAGGATTAGACTCTTTATCTAACTTATTTTCTAGGATTATAGCCTTTTTGACCTCTATTCTTGAACTATCTTCTACTTCTGGGACACCCTTCCTGGATTGGGTGCCCCGCCTTGCCGGTTTTCCGCCTTTCGCTTGCAGTTTTGCTAATTGGTTTTATATATTTGCGGGGCTCCGCAAAAAAAAATACGTCTCTAGGCCAAGCAATTTTCCCATATGTGGCCGGGAGCCTCACAGTTCCAACACAACAAAGTAGTTGTGCGATGAATTGCTGCGATTTCGTTCTAATGCTCACATTCCGGTGTCTCATTGACTTGGTTGTCATCCACCGCGTATACGCGATATGGTCCCGGTTATGTTTGTGATGGCCGCACACGACCTGTTTTCCTAGGGAAATTCTCTCGCTTATGAACCGGCCTTCGCAACTCGGAAATAGATGAAATGTTTTCAAATAACAATCTCTCTTTCATGTCGATCAGCAAAATTTCCTTGTATCAGTTAACTACAAACGAATTCGCAAACGAATTCACAAAAGAAGTTGACACGCGCATCCGGCCTTGCACAAGCCAATAAAAGTGCAAGGGCAACTTCCCGGCTTAGGTCGATAGCACCCAGTAAGTGCTGACCGCAGCGTCTGCCCCACTTCCCGGTGCAGCAAAGACAAGTGCAAAGCTCCGACGTCGGCAGAGGCAGCGACTAAGTTAGGGGTATAAATACACCATGAATTGTAAACATAATTTAGTTCGATTATTTTGTTCAAAAAAACCGGACCAAGTGTCCGAAGTAATATATTTTTTTAAATAAACTACCCGTGAGTTTATAACTGGCGCCCAACGTTTAAGGGTTCTGTCCGCGGAAATATCCTTGGTATCGAATCGAAGTAAAACTTATAAGTGCACCCCATAGGCTGCCCGGTTTCCACTGATCCGAATAAATAAGTCGAGAACCTCCAAAAACTACCTGCAAGTGCACCCCATAGGCTGCCCTGGTAACACCGCGACAGCGCTCCAAAGGAAAGATAAACGCTGCTGGACAACCCGGTAAAAAAGAGAACTCACTTACATCGGCCTGAAGGCGATCGCCACAGACAACTGGACGGGAGTGTCAGGAGAAAGGTACCCCAGTAGCAGGAAGCAAAAAGGNAGAGAACTCACTTACATCGGCCTGAAGGCGATCGCCACAGACAACTGGACGGGAGTGTCAGGAGAAAGGTACCCCAGTAGCAGGAAGCAAAAAGGAAGACTACCAACTGACCGGTTCAGGATGTATTTTATTTTACTGTAAGCTAACTCCTTGAAACAAACACACACAAAAATTAATTAAAGCAAAAATTAAAAATTTACAAGAAAACAAACAAAGAAAACAAAGAAATTAAAGCAAAAAATAAAAAATTTACAAGAAAACAAAGCTAAAAGGCTCATAAAACAAACATTAAAACAATATAACTTTAAGACTACGTATTTTACACAACAAATCTACACATCTCTACATAAAATTTCCAACTAAAACACACACAATGGCTAACCCAAATAATTTAATCAAGCCCGCTTTGCTAAACAATAACGAAGTACAAGCTCCTGAAGTAAATCATGTCCCAGCAAATATAGGCAATATGCAGGCCCAAATACAAGAAATAGTGGAGAGAATTTTAAATCAAAGATTAAACTCAGATACAGTGCCTCTACTTGATCAGACATATAATGCTAATCAAAATAATATTAGTGAATTTGACAGAGTCCCAGACATAGTGAAAAGCCTCAGGGAATTTTCTGGCCAAGCAGGAGAATTCAGCTCATGGAGAAAAAGTGTAGAAAGAATAATAAAAATA
>VNJS01009954.1:0-14737 GCA_008042575.1 Drosophila watanabei | reverse complement strand
AGTTTGTCCCTGGGAGAAATTTAGTCTTCAAGAGCTGCGGCTCTTGACTATAAAATCGTTTTTGCTTTTAGAATCATTCATTAATGGAGTTGTTGGGAAAATATAACCAGAATATTTCTAGGAAAATTAATTAGATTTTAAAAGGTATTTTAGCCATAAATAGTATTTAATAAAAGAGACAGTCTTATAACAATAACCATGATTTTTTTTATTGTAAACATTTCCAAGTTAATTATTAAAACATGCCAGAACTAATAATTTATATAAAATATAATTAAATTAAAAGCAAATAGTAAACACTCAGCTTAATGATATTCAATGACCGATTCGTCGTTCGGTTTCGCTTTTTGGCGTCAAAACCGCTGGCTAATTAGCAAGTGGCCAAAAGAGGAATAGCCGTTAGTTCTGACTTTTCCATCTGTCCGTCCATCCGCTTTTATATTTCCTTTTTTCTTTTTTGGCTCTTTGCCACGCAAAACAAAACCGCAATAAATGGCTTGCGGTGGAATGTGTGGTTGTGTTGGCAATTCGCGAAAAAAAAGTTGCTTGTTTGTCTTTGGCTTTTCTGTGCAAATTTTCACGTTTTCCTTTTCTTTTTGATTCGATGAAACTTTAATAAAAATCTGCGCGAAAATCCTGAAATTTTGCAGATTATTGTGAAATCAGCTTTCTGCCACTAAAGCTGTTAAAAGTTGTTTCAAAGATTATTTATAGTTTAAGTTTAAAGCCGTATTGGATTTAATTGGGTGAGAATAATATAGGGTCCAACTAGGACTTCATGTGTTTTGTATATTCTATAAATGATTTCCTAACTCGTCCCCAAAATTCCCTCTCCCAAAAATTAATAAACTTTAGTTTTATATTTTTTTTATGCTTAATAATGATCTTTTATTTAACAATATTTACAGGGACTATTATGCTGGGCATTGCTGATGACCACACAGGGACCATGCTGCACCTTCACGGAGCTCTCGCTGCGCCAGTCGCACTCAATGGGCACGAACTGACCCTTTCGCATCACGGTTTTGGGCTTGGTAATGCCATAGCAGGCATACTGAAAGACGCTCCTCGAGATGGGCAGACACTGCTCGTAGATCTCCACAATGTCTGCATGCATGCTGTCCACGGAGAAGTCCTGGCCGCAGTGCAGCTGCTGATGAATGTGGAGTTTGCTGCTCCTCGTGAACTGAGTGCGACACCGGCGGCAGTGGAGGTTCTTCAGGGGAGAGCCGGAGGGATCCCTTTCGATGGACTTCACAGGCGTGGAGAGCTCATGCAGGCGCTGGAATTGACCCATGATGTTGTTCAGGATCAGGAAGTTCTTGTTGGGCAGCTGCTGCAGTGTTTCGCTGACATGGTAGGGCACCACATACAGCTCCTTGGTGGTCTTGCACTGCTGCAGCCCGTAGAGATTCACTCGCATATTGGGCGGGAAGTAGCCATTGCATTCGCGGTAGTGCTTCAGGTAGGCGGATCGCAGGCTGGCCAGCTCCGATTCACTTGTGGTCGTGGTGGACAGACCCTCCTCCTCCTGTCTCAGCTGTAGGGGCAGAGCGAAGGGTGTGGATCCAGGACTCTCCACATCAACTCGTATCCGCTTGACCTGCACCCTTAGTCTGGTGATGCTGCACTCGTCCATGCCGTACTCACAGCTGCAGTTCAGATAGTTTTCGATTCTCTGCATCAGCATCTCGTAGACCACGCTCACGCACTCTTCCACGTCGTAGTGATGCTCCACTTTGAGGGAGCCGCTCTGGAAGATCAGCACCTGATCCATGGCATTCACATAGCAGGCCAGGTTGAACTCCACGGCAATGGTGTTGTTCTGGAACATCCAGCGGAGCAGCTCGGGTACACCGCGGGCACAGGTCTCACCCATGAAGTGGTCCAGCTTATCCTTGGAGCTCTCGTCGCAGAAGAAGAAGGTCTCGATTTGGCGGGCTTCGATGATGTCGAGGACAGCCTGTTGCTGCTTCGTCAGCTGCAGTCCCTGCGAGGCTTCGCCTCCTCGCAGCCAATGCTGGGATGGCGGCTCGTCGGCATCGATGGAGCTGTAGCAGGTGGCGCACTCATGCAACTGGCCCTGGGCGAACCACTGATGGTGGAAGGTCTGTGTGGTCTCCTCGTTGGTGAACACAAAGCTAGAGATGGGCTCGTCGTCGTACATGGTGAGTTTGGCAAGTATTTAATTCTTGTTTAAGTATAACAATATGAATTAATTGTTTTAAAAATGTTGATTGTTCGATCTGCGGTGGCTTGTTGGCTACTTTTCAGATTTACTGAGATGTGTCTAGGACAAGATTCAGTTGCTGACTGATGATTACCTCCCACGGCAGCCAGGTTTATATACAAAAAGGAGTTGGAGGTAAAAGGGATAACAGGTAGCTGTTATCCTACCTGTTGCAGGTATGAATCCTTTTGGGGCTTGATAGTAGCATCTGCTGCTGGGATTTTTTGTATTACCTAATCTAGATACTGGCATAACATCTGCTGATCATAAAATTTGCAAAATACTTTAAGCTCGATTAGGTAAAAGCAGGTATATGCCTTTCAGCCTTCTAAATCCTTCTCTATTTCAGGTAACCTTTATTTAAAATATAAGTTAATTTTCTGGAATATTCCTCACACTTTAAACATATATTTTTTCGTGCCTTGAAATATGCAATGTATCTTAAACTCAAGCTCTACGGGCGGGCAGCAAAAAAGTCAAACCGAAAATGGAAAGAGGACAAACAAACTACGGCATAGTGTCCTGCAATTTGCAGCAGTCAAACGCAGGGCAGACCGTACGGTGGAGTCCCGGGGAAACCGCCTCCATTCGGCCCTTAAGCCTTTTCCACATAGCCGTTGTCCTTGTCTCCGCGCCAAACCAAGTGCACAATGGAGCAGTGGAAAGTGGACAAGTGGACAATGGCCATCGCGTGGCAAGTGACGCGACAATGGCGGCAACGACGATGTCCTGGTGTCCTGCCACCGGAGAGCTGGAGCCAGACGCTCGGAGCTATGTGTCCACTGCTGGCCAGTCTCTCTCACTGCAGTCACTTAATTTCCGTTTCCGTTTTTCACGCTTCATTGTCCGCTTTGGTTTAGGTTTTGGTTTCCTCCTACACTTTCGCCTCACTCCCGGCCATCCTTGCAATTTAAAGCTGCTCCCGGTTGAAATATGCCAGCAAATTAACAAAGGCAATTAGAAGGTGCCACAAACGAGAAGCTATATAATAATTATTTAACCAAAAGCCGGTGTTGGACGTTCTTGGGGCCATTTGTCTTGCTTTAATTTGCATTACATTTCATTTGGTTGGAAATTTAATTAGAAAACTATTTCAACATTGTTTCCTTTGCCTATTTAGAATTTTACTTTATCATTATCATTTTCTACGAAGCAATTAAATTATTTATGAGTTATTTTTCCAAAGAACTTAACAGAATCAGAGGTGTTGATTTTTTCACAGGAATGAGTAGTTAACAAATTAAGCAGAATATGCATTGTTATTTAATGCAACTTTGTGGTTATAAAGTCGAGCTGTTACTTGGTATGTGAGGTATGAATTATTTTTCCCAAGAACTTAAGAATTTAAGAGGTGTGGACTTTTTCTCTGAAACAACTTGTTATCGAATTAAACGTAATTCGTATAAATTCATTTCAATGAAGTTCTGTGGTTAAACTATTTATTAATTTAATTTTCTTATGAGCTTTACCCAGAACTTAACAGTTTGAGTGGTGTGCATTTTTTCACAGAAATACATACATAAATAGTTATGCATAATATTAAACTTAACTTCAATGTGTTTTTGTGGTTAATATATTTGAGAAATGTATTTAGTTTATATATTCACAATTAAGAAGGAATCATTAAGCCAAGTAAACATTGATATATTCTACGATAAAACTTAATAATGTTAATTTATAGAAATTTACAAGACAGAACTTAAAATAATAAACACATAAAAATGTAACTATAAGATCACTTCCTATAAGTTGCAACTTCAAAGAGCATTCCATATTCTCCACGCTTTAAATGTCCTTCCCACTTTGTTGCACATTTTCAACTTTTATTTATATATATTTTGCTTTTATTTTTTCTCAGCTTGGGCATTTTGCTGGCATGTAAACAATGCCACAGTGCCACAGAGCAGTGGCATCAGAGCATCAGCGGGCCAGGACTAAAACTTAATTAAGTCCGATGGAGGTCGACGACGAGAAGGCTTTGCCTGAAATGCAGTGAACCCCAAAGAAGTTTCTTTTTGCGCAAAAAGGATTGCCAGTACGAAATATAAAAATTGCCACAAAGTTGCAACCAAAGTGGCGGTGACTTCTACGGACACCGATGCCAGAGGGCCAGCAGGGAATCATTCGCATCCATCAGGTTAGCACACTCAAAATCAAATCAAAGACTGACTGTAAAAATGTTATTTGCTCTGCACAGTGTGAAACCGAAAGCCAAATGCCAGTCTCAGTCGGAGCCAGGGAGCAATCAACCGGACACCTTTCATAGACGCCCAACGGATAGATGGATGACGAAGACTACTATATCGACCCGACTCCGACTCCTCACACCTTTGGCCATGCGTAGCTGGGTCATAAAAATTTCAAACTGCAACCTGGGCATCCTGGGCATCCTGATGCCGATGTTTTCATACTCCCTCGTAACGTCTCTGCCCCCCGTGAAAGGCTTCCGGGCATGCTGCTTAAAAGCTCAGCTAAGGGTCGTCTAATGGATGCGGCAGGACACCTGTCCGGGTCCGGGTGAAAGTCTGGGGCTTGGTTGAAGTCATGGCGATCCGGTTAATCCTGCAAAATTGAGCTGGATGAAATCTGTGCATTCGGTTTGTTTTCCTTCCCTTGCCACCGCCAGTGTGTTGACATTTTTGCTATTTCTTACTCATATTTTTTGTCTTTCACAGCTTCGTTTCAGAGCTGGCCAAGGGACAGTATCTGGAGCAAGTGTCCTGTATACATATTGTGCTTTTGATAGTTTGTTTTTCTTGGCTACATTTTCACACATTGATAGGGAAAAGGATGACCAAGGAAGGAAGAACAATTTATGGCAATTATTAAGAATGCTAATTGGGCAGGTTTTTTGTGTAGAGCTAAATTAAGTGCTAGGTATTTTGAACTGTAGAAATTTAGTTGTTAAATATTTATTAAAAATACTTTTGTTATGCATTTTAAGTGCAACTGGAAGCCACATTAGCTTAGGTTTTAAGCAACTAGATTTTAAATTGGTTTTAAAACGGCGGTTTTTTCCATGAATTTTGTAACCAATTTCTGAAAACTTCAAGGACTTTAAAATACCTTGATATATGTTTTTCTAGAGATAGATTTCTTAGAAATTATATTGCAAGTTTCTACAGCAAAAATTCCTATGAAATTTGAAATTGGTTAAGGTAGATTTTCCGGAATTTTTAAGTTATAGTTCCAGCCTTTTTCGGTCAATTATCTCTTTCAAGAATGGCAACATTCCTCGGAAACCCTTTAAATCAAATTTTGTAGCGAAAATTTCTTGGAATTAATATTAAAAGTCTCATAAATGGCAATTCCCATCAAGTTTAACTGCATTTAACAGCATTCTATTCATGACACTTTAACATGATTTTATTCATCGCAAACTTTTCCACTTTATGCGAGGCCTGGGCCTATGTGGAAAATGTGGAGGAAAGAAAACGTGTAACTTGGTTGCAATTTATGTTAAAATTCCCGTATTCATGCCACTACCAACAACGGCGGGAAAGAAGCCCCCTTCAGATGTCTGGCTCTGCTGAAAATTGCCATAAAAACTTTGGCTGTCTCAATGGCAAAAGTCGTCAACAGCGTCGCCAACATTGTCGTCGTCGGTGTCGTCGTAGTTGTCGTCGTTCTCCTTAGTCCTTTTAGCCAGAAAATTCGCATAGACGTCGCACAGACGGGAAGGAATAAGGCTAAAACTCTGGCTGGCTTTGGGATTTGAGGTGTTGACTGGGCCACAATTTGTCAGCAAGTTTTGCTAACAACTAGATTCCATGCTTGGTTTGAGTGCAATTGCATTGCCTCTGCCTGCGCACTGCATGCAAATTATGCAAATTCGCCTTTCAGCCGTCAGGCGCTGGCTGCCTTTCCCCTTTCACTTTCTAACCCACTGAGTGCAAGGTCAACATATTTATGCCCCTTTTACAGCGTATGCATCGGGGCAAAAGGCAGAGCTAAAGCTGAGCCAGCAGCAGCAGCGCCAGTCGAGACAGCAATTAAAATGCTTTAGAATTGAGCTCGCTGTCAGCTAACGATTGAAGTCATCATTCTGCTTGTTTGACAGCTGCCAGAAGACTGTGTGACGGACCTCATTAGATACTACCAATGAGAGATGCCACTTGTGGGTTCAGTTTCGGGATATAAAGCTGGCATTCGGAGCAGGAACCCTTTAAGGCAGCCAAGAGCTTTGTAAGCAAATTGCGTGGGCGGAATTAGAGGGTGTTAGGGGGTGTGTTGGAGTGGTAGAGAGATTGGGAAGGGTCGGGATGATTTATAAGGACTTTGAAAAATTATACAAATATTTTATTAAATTTTTTTGCTTTGAAAATTTTAAACAGTATTTGAATATATTGTAAACAAAATTTAATATTTTTCTAAGACTATTTTACTTTGAATATTTTTCTAAGAAAGTTTTCTTTGTACTTTATTATTTATTTATATTTAATTCTATGCCAAAGGTTTACCTTTAAATAACTTTAGGAGGCATATCTAATGTTATATTCAAGAAAAATAATACTACCATCTAAGATAATTATATTTATAATCCATTTATAAAAACTTAGACATAACATAGGTAACATAGTTTATAAGACCTGTTTTGTTTACTAACAGAGTTTAGTAAAGTCTTATACTGATAGCTGTTAATGCACTGTTAACACAGACAATATCACTGTTAGTTCTTAAAACAATTTTTATTTACTATTAACTACTTTTTTAAGAACTAATTAAAATTAAGGGTATCGTAGGAAACGACCCTCATTAATTAAAAAACTATTTGGAACATATGTTCGCATCTTATTTTCTGCATAATTTGCAGTCCATGTAGGCGAAATGAATTCTGGTGTTGACCTTGTTCTCTCGCCACATGCTTTGCTTGGCTAATTAATTATGCAACATTTCTGGGGGGGAAGGAAGGCGGACATGGTGTAAGGCATATGGTCCTGCTGCAGCAGCATGGTTAGATAGTCCGTGCTAGATTTATATTTAATTTATTGCATTTAATTGAAATGCATTCGAAATGAGTGGCAAAACATCTGGCAGAGTGCTTCTATTGTTTCGTGTTTGCTGCTAAGCAGATAAAGATGTCCGCACTTTTGTGGGTATTGTTTATAATTTTGTTATTGTCTTGATGCAAATCCCCGATGGTAACCTTGGGTTTGGAAAGTTGATATTTTTCCAAGAGATTTTTATTGTTACGATTTCCAATGAATTATGCATGAAATCAAGCTGCAGGTCCTTTGTGCTTTAGGTTTTTAATATCTTCTTGATATTTTCACTATCTTTTCTTTTGCTCACTCAGCACTTTCTTTCTGGAAATGTAATCATTAATTTTGAAGACCTTTCCTTGGATTTTTCTCCATCATCATCATCCTTTTTGCATATTGTAAATCAGTTTAACTGCTCTTTTGGATTCTTTTGCATAAAAAAAATTCATTGATTACTTTGTCTTGAGCTGCTCTTCATTTGCTTAGCTCTTCCATCCGGTTTTCGAGCTTCCTCTTTGCGCGAACTTCCAGCCAAATGCATTTCTTAATAAATCCTTAATCCTTCTAAGACTGACCTGCCCTGCCCTGTCCGCCCTCTTCATTAATACAACTCCCTCGTAGTCTCACCTGCCTTTTGTATGTTTTATGCCCTCATTAAATTGGGAAATTCGATCAATCGTAAAATTCATTTACGATTCGCACGTTAAGCATCTGGACAGACTGATGGCCTGATGAAATCAAATTGAAATTGTTTGAATTTAATTTCCATTGATTCGGCTTCATTGCTTCAACCTTTTAGGATGCCTTGGAGGTATTTTTTTTTTCATTAAGTGTTTGCTGCTCTCAGCTAAATTTAATTTAAATTTGGTGTTGTACAATTTTGAAAACGAAATGTAGGATATATTTCAATGCAGTAAGGCTTATAGCTTAGCATCTTCCGCATAATTTCGTTAATATTTCCCCCACAAGTTCAGGTAACACAGATTAGGATTCGGCGTAAGCTCTCATCAGTTAACCGGCACCGCAATGTGATTTCTGCAAACATTCCCTTCCCTGCCAGCAATCAATTAAATTTACCCTGGACATGGCCAGTTTAATTCAGCCGTAAGCCACATGATGACTTTCGACCAGTTTACAGCCCTCGTAACTGGCGCATGGCTGACAGGTGCTTAAACCACCTGCCCAGGAACAACGCCCCAACTCACCTGGAATTACATTGACCTCTCTCCCTCCACTCGGCCATCACTCAAAATCACAGTTGAAATTGCAAAATGCAGCAAATTAAAACAAAGGCACGTAAATGGCTTAATAATTCTTTTTATTTTCACCCCCCTGTCAAAATGACTGTGAGGGGCAGTGATGCTCCCAACCGGATTATTGTTATTTAACCATAAACAAATAAATTTAAAATACAGAAAATGTCTCTTATATATGAAATATTTTATTTGATGAATTTTAACTTTAACCAACCTTTTTTATGAATTTAATTTGTCAAAGAAAAGGGGGAAGTGTGAATAACTATATTTATAAAGTAAACATTTATTTAGTTATTAATGATCAAAGAGTACAGTCTTACTGAGTCTTTAAATTAAACAAAAGGAAATATTTATATTTATTATGTACCTAAATATATATATATATATATTTTTTTATTCTTAAATAGTCCCCCAAAGCAAACTTTCTAATAAAAACAAAGCCAAAGTGCCATCTCTGCCTGAGAAACTCAGCCTAGGAAAACACGTAGCACAACACCGCACAAAACTGGGTGACGCTTTACTTTTATTTATTTTCTGCGTAATTTCATAATTTATGCATAATGAAATGAGCGTTGCGGGCTCCCCTCTGGCCCACGGTCCCGGAAGTTGTGTCCCCCACCCGTCGTCGCCTCTCCGTTGGCTGCCATCCCAACTGACATTTTTCATAACTGTTGTGGACGGCGGGGGCATGGGGCTTACATTTTTCTGGCATTTTTTTTTTTGCTGTCCCGCTTTGCTTTTTACTAATTTAACATTTCAGCGTCCAATTAACATTTTAAGCCAAAAAGAGCTTTGGGGAGTTGCAGGGGGGAGAAAGAAGAGCTTGAATGTGTGTGCTTGTCTAGGGTAGAAAAATTTTGATTATGAAATTTTTGGAACTTACTGAATACAGAGAAAGGGAATGGGAGAAAAATTGGTGGATTGGATTGGAATTTCATATTAATAAATGTTTTTAATTTGTGTTGTAAGTCTAGGTATCAATTTGTTAAAGTAGAGGGAATGTTGCTGGGTTATGAAATATGTATAAAGTAATATATGTTATTTATGTGAAATAGAATTGTATCTTAATGATCTTAAAATAGAAAACAAATTGGATTTATGTGCGATAAAGTAAGTAAATATTAATGCTTATATTTCAGACTAATTTCTTGTTAATTATAATTAATTTATTCACTTTTTTTATTATTATTATTATTTTATTATTAAACTTTTTGCTATACCATATTTTCGACAGACCCTAAAACGAAGTAATTGCATGCCTGGCATTTAATTTGTGAATAGCTGAAAATGTGTGGTTACCTAAAGCAGGAGAAATGAAAATATTCCCCCATTTCCATGGCATCCTTTGGGAAATGGGAAAATGCCAAAGCATGAGTCCTAGCTGTATGTAGTGGTAGTAGTGCTCCCTACAAATGCCAATAAACCTTTTGGCATTATAAAGTGGTAAATGGAAAATTATGAATGCTGAAAAATTTGTGTGTGTGTTTTTATGGAGGCCTCCGTTGAGCTCTACTACCACCTGCCTTTCCCGTACCGCATATATCCCCGTTATTTCTTATTCCGCTGCCATCGGCATGCACTTAGGACTGCTCCACCTCCTCCGGTTTTAATGCAAATGCATTCCAGCTGCTCTGGCACATATGCAACGTGATGTGGAAATCTATTCAACGGGGAATGTCTGCTGCTTGCTAGTGGTGCATTCCAAGAAATAATAGAAATTCAGCTTTATGCCACGCATTTTCCCGAATAATTTCCCTGCTGCTGCTGCTGCTCATTAAAATTGAAATTATGTTTTTTGTTTATATCCAGTGCAGTCTCTTCCGCTCTCTCGCAACCCTTTGTCGTTTGTGTTTCGTAAAAAGTTCCAGTTGCCAGCGTGTTAATTTGTGCGTAAACGTTGCACTAACGAAGCGGAAGCTTTCGTTAAGGGTGTGCAGGGGTCCTGTAGGGATAAAGCGCGTAATTGAAATGGCATTTAAATGTTGCAGACGAATCTCTGTGACGTTGTGAACCATAAGCCCGGGAATGTCATGCGAAATTATGGCGGTTGATTAAAGGTGCAGGGGTTCTAGGGAGCAAGCGGGGTGACTTCTCTTAACTATAGAGTTTTCCGGGTTCAAAAGTCTGTCAAAGTGGTTTGGTAATTACAGAACAAATTCTGCTAGCAGTAAGGAAATATTTCTTAAACTTGAAGTGTTTTAAAATAACCATAAATAACTAAAAATGTTTAAATCCCTTCAAACTTTAATAAATTAAATTATTGTTTTTCCAATCAAAATAAATTCAATAAAATCCTTTTCCAATTTTTATCAAGGTTTCTCTTACCATTTTTCTTTAGAGACTCCTCGAATAACCCATCAGTTGGCTTCAAATTGAATTTTCTTAATTGCCAACTCGTGTTGCAGTTAACCTTCGGGCTTCATCTGCAGGCATCCGCACCGCAAAACCAATTACAATCTAGTGGCCAAAATTGTGTCGAACTTCCATCTTCAATCTTGGGGCCACGTGTGGAGAATGGTGACCCCTGGTTCTCCAGGAGACCGCAAACTTTTCGACACCGAGGGGTGTAGGAGCAGCAGCTCCATTAGAAAGTTGCCGCCACACATATCAATTACACAAGTTTTCGTTAGGTTTTGCTGGTCCTGCTTCGTCCTGTAATTGCATGGAAAATGGCAACCGCAGCTCCGGAGGAGATCCAACAGCATCTGCCAGTTGGCTAGACGGCGTCTTTTGGTGAGTTCCCCAAACTTAAATGGAATTTTGCATGTCGCTGGACAACGGAGGAGTCATAACTTCACTGACTCGGTGGCACAATACATTTCCGTCTGTTGCTTTTATACCGCTTTCATTTCCTTTAAGCTTCTGATTTTAATACTCTGGCGGAGAGTGTGATAATATTTTTATTGTTCATAAAATATTTATTAAATTTAAATACATAAATTTATATTAAATAGATAAGCTTTAGTATACTTTACTTTAATTTCTTGCTATCCTTAAAGCTGAAGTGTGAGAAAGAAAATGTTTATCTAACCCAGAGTCTTTCTAGAAGTGTTGCAGTTATATATAAAAATATTCTTTTTGTTTTTTCTTTAATTAAAAATTCTCCTTAAACTATTTCAGAGTATTTAAATTCTCTTATTTTTCTTACCCAACTTTCTTTCTGCCTTATTTGACATTTTATTGTTTAAGTAGCGACTACAAATTCCCTTATTGTTATTCCATTCCCTTTTTGCGAAAAATATCTTCTCTGCGTTCTATATTTTCTTTACTTTCCTGACTTAAATGCGTAAATATTGTTATGCTTTTGGCAATAAATGCGTCGAAAAGGCAACAAACAAAGAGATTTAAAAAGAAAATGCAATGAAAAAACACAATGTTCGCCGCTTTGGCGGAGGTAAGCAAAAAAGTTTCCTGTTTTCTTTTTTCTGTATAAATTTGTATTTGTGCGTTTATATTAAATGAAGCTGTAAGGACCTCTCCTCTGCCTTTGTAGTTGCTGCTGGAATATTTTTTTTTGGGTCGCATTTTAAAAGTTCTCATTGAATTGATGTCCCAGCGAGAGGACTAAGGGTGGTAAAAATTGTTTGAAAACTGTTTTTCGCATGTGGGAAAACAACATACAAATAACTTGCAGCAGGGGCTTGACCGATGGGAATTTTTTGTGATTTTGCTGACGGCTTGCCCAGGTGTAATTCGAATATGTTTTATGGTTATTTGGCAAGAATTTGCATAAATTTGATGTAAATCAAAGAAATGTGCATAAATCTGAGGGATTGGGGGGAAAATGTTAAAGAAAGTTTTGGTAAACTATTAAAAAAACGATGTTTTCTTGCTTTTATATTAAAATATTTAATTTAAATTGAAAGCTTAAAGATTTTAGTTATTTAATGTATTTTCTATATTTAAATTTTATTCAATTCTTGTACGTATACGTGATATGTCACTTTACCTCGAGTTATAATCTCCTCCTGCAGCCGCAGTCCTTGCAATTATACCCCAAAAGCCGCTTATTTCGTAATGCATGGTAATAACCCCTTAAGTAGCGAAACCAAGATGTAGGGCCTAGTCTTACCTTCGATGTCGCCTCAAGGCAATGACCATTTGCACTCCAAAGTGCACGGCGCGGAGGACCTTAAGTCTATATACAACCCGCTTGGAGGACAACAGCGAAATGCATTTACGGCGTAATCCAATCACGGCAATAATGAAATGCTAAGTGCCAGACACACAAACCAGCGCCCAGGGGCCGGGCTAAGTGGACCCGATGGGTGCCATATCCAGTTGGAGCCGCGTCCAGCGGCCAGCGGAAGCCGACAACCGACAACCGACAGCCGGCAGAAGGCATAAGGCCAGACAAAGCTCCTTTCGACGCAATCTGTGCGCCAGTGTGCCGAAAATGCAACAGATCCGGCAGGCAGCAGCAAAGGGTCCAGTTGGAAAAGCTCCTCTTATTTTTCTTCCTTTGTGGGTCACGTTTCGTGTTGCTTATTTGCTGGGGGGATCGGTTTTTAAGGTGTAACACTGAGGGAAAATTTTGAGTAGCAAGCTTGAAGCTTTTTTGTAAGTTAGAAGCCTTAAAGAAAACAGTTTTATAATAAGTTACTGATATAAAATTAAGAAACCTTCAAAAAATTAGATATATTTTTAACCAGTGTAGTTAACAAACACTTTTAATAGTCCACGTTCCAAATTGCTAGCCATTGCTGCTGCTTTCCAATCGTTTTGGCCGGCTCTCCTCCCGTTGTTAACGCCAATGACAATGAGGCTTCTCTTTGGGGCTGCGACTTGCACTTTTCCTCTTTTGACCAGGCTTTTCAGCTGCCCCTGACATTGACATCTCTGGTGGGGAATTCAGATTGCTTTGCCCCTAAGAATGGTTTCGTGGTAGTATCGGGAGGGGGTGGTGTTAGCGGAGTATCAAAGAGTTACCGGGAAACCGCAATTTCCGCAGTTATAATACAATTTCCCTGCAGGCAACCGCAGCAGATACATATGTGATGGACAGGTCCCTCTCGAAACACGCAAAACTAATTAACTAATTAAAACCGAGTTTCACAACCAGAGATGGCTGCCATAATTTACCGCATAAATCAAATGCATTCCACTTTAAGCTGGCTTTATGAAAAAATAAATATAAAAACAACATGAAAACCCAGCTGAGAGCCTGAAGTGCGGGCGGGGGTCCTTTCAAAAGTCAAGAGTAATAATGATACACAGATGCCAAAGGAGGAAAAGTAAAATATACCAAAACCAAACACGAAAAATTCTCACAAATTTGCACTCGAAAAAGTTGCTAAGCTGTCGTTTCGTTTTTCTCCCTCTCGCCTCTCGACTTACGCAAATCCCCCAGCAAACAGCTCAAAGCTCAAATGTTGCTGCCATTTATTTATTTTTTCCTTTCAATGAATTGCTTTTCCCCATATTTGAGTTAACACTCCGTTCACCTCCCTCACCTTTCTCGGCTGCAATCTGCAGGTATAATACATATATATATATGTGTATTTGAGAAACCATTCCGAAACCCAAGACCCAAGCAACAACTCTTTATGCTGGCGCGCTGAAACGCATAAATCAATGGGGGCCAAAAAGGCAAGAAGGTAAAATGGCAGAAAGCCAAGTTTCTAAAACTTGATTTAATGCCGGTGCAGTAAGCAGAATACAATATATTGGCAGGTTGTTCTCCAAAGTGCGCTGGCTTAAAAGCTCTTAACTCGACTTCAGTTCAATCGTATCCAAATAAATCAACAGCCAAGCCAAAGGCAAAGGCAAATGTAATGGCACCGCCGAAAATACTCCCGAGGCTCACAAACAGTTTCAGATTTGTTCACTGACAAATGAATCCTGGGGTAAGGAAGTTGTCAAGTTACTGCAGGGCTTTTAAGGGCACAATTTGTGGGAGAAATCGTGAAAGGATTCTACAGATTTTAAGGCTTATCTACTCGTGGAAATGCTTTTGGTTGCGTCAGGAAACTTGAAAGCATTTTAAGACTAAGATTTAAAAATTCTGCAACTACCAACGAGTCACTCTTAATATTTTCCTTCTAATTCCTAGAAAGTTTGAGAAGGTGGAATTTTTATTTTAATTTTCTCTCTACTTAAAATTAATTGATAAATTAGTATACTAACCTTTAACCATATCCCCCTACCCGATCTAGTCACCACAATTAATTTCATACAAACGTTGCTTTATTGACACATTTTCAAGCACATTTACATAATTAAATTCAAGTACTTAATTACTAAATTACAGATAAATATTCAGCTCATTC